>JAQRGA010000375.1:0-82355 GCA_029237695.1 Conchocele bisecta | reverse complement strand
ACATGGCGTTAATAGTCGTTGTCAATAAGGTCACGCTATTGACCGGCAACGTCGCTGTTCCATGAATTGCGACAGAACGACGTAAAACAATAAAATATTCCTATTGTTTACGCCGTATATGGTTATTTACATCTTTGAAACTATCCGAAAATGCAGTGTAAATATAAGTAATAAAACCATGGGCAGTTGCGTTTACTGTAGTATGAAACGTATTTGGTCCGTTTAAAGTTTGCGAGGAGTCCTTCTTCGGACTGCACGCACTTTAAACAGACCAAGTGTTGTTCATACTCCAGAAAACGCAACTGCCCATGGTTTTATTCCTTAGTCGCTACAAATCAGACAGGTTTTATGCATGTAAGCTCATTAAAAACGTTAATAATAGACACACGACATTTTATTATTATATATAGTACATGTATATGCATTTGAGGAATTAAAATATGACCATGGAACACGTGACGTCGATGGGAAATAATTTATCGGATGGGTTACCGGTTTCCCAGTTTGCCGACGTCCACCAGAAACACATGTACAGTGGAACCCCTCAAAACCGGACACCCTGGGTTTTCGGTTAAGAGGGGTTCCACTGTATTCGGCTTTGTTTGTTTGCTGGGGCTTAACCCTTTCAATCATAAGGAACTGGAATGGACTGTGATATGCTAATGCTCCGACCAATCCAATGGTCACAAAATGATTTTCAGACTATTCCATTTATAAAAAGAGGGTGGTATTTGTTGTTCTCAAAAAATATGAAAAATTACTTTCAAACAGTGCAGATCCTGATGAGACGGCTCGTTACGAGCCGACTCATCTGGATCTGCACTGTTTGCATAAACCGATATAGCGGGCTCTCGGGTTCAAAGGGTTAACGGCCTATCAACAGCTAAGGTCATTTGAGGCCATTATTTGTATTCAACTTTGGAGACTGGCATCCAAATGTATGGACACGGAACAAAAATACCAACAACTGGCAGTAAGTTGTAAACGCATAGCTGGTTTTTAATACATATATTAGTAGCCGATTTCACCAACATTGCAAAGTATACTTTTCTAGCAAAGTATACTTTGAGGGAGTAATCATTTATTTTTCCTGAAATGCATTATTTCATATAGAAATAGCAACTGCATATATTTGATGATTAAAAGTATGCAGAATTATTATACTAAATTTATTACATTATCAAAGCCAAATTGGCTGTGATAATGTAATAAATTCAGTATAATAAAAATTAATAAATTTATCCTAAAATTGAAAATTTCTCCCTCAAAGTATACTTTGCTAGAAAAGTATACTTTGCAATGTTGATGAAATAGGCTACAGATTAGGGTTTTTTTCGCTGATTTTTCAGCGATGTACCCTTTCGGTGGTTATTAAGTGACGGTCACCGTAAGTATTATTTGATATTTTCCTTAATATGCAACGGATTTTGATTAAATATGGCACAGCAAACGCGTCTTCATGAGCTGCATTTGGTGGTCCAGGGAGTTCGGCACAGACTTGTGTCGTTTTTGCGAAGAATCGATTTCCGTGTCGGTAGACACGGAAATCGATTCTTCGCAAAAACGGCACAAGTTTTGGCGTAAATACAAAGCCCACCAAATGCAGCTTAACAAGACGCGTGTTCATCAAAATCCGTTATGTAATAAGGACAATATAAAATAATACGTACTTTGAATCAGATGGATTCTGGAAGTTTCAGTACTTGTTGTTGTTGTTAGTACCACGTGATCATACACATCGAGTGTTATACAAGCATATTTGCCTTCTCCTCAATCCTCCAATACAATGTGTATATATGACACCTGTTTATCGAAAATGAAATAAAATACAAAAAAACTTTGAATGCGCATTCAAACAACACTTTGATGTTTCGACATGTGTGACTGTGACTGGAGAAATAGGGCTTATGAAGTTTGCGAACAGTGTAGATCCAGATCAGCCTGTGCATCCGCACAGTCTGATCAGGATCTACAAACTGTTCGTCATTCCATCAATGAAACACGTGTCCTGTTCCTAGCAAGCAATATAGATCCTTACATTATCAGGCGACATGAGTGTGCTATTTGATCAGGAGCTACAATGGTCAGATTTCCCATAAGACCCATTTCTCCAGTCATTGTCGCATATGTAGCTGCTATATTGGACGTTATATTTATAAACGTGTATATTTTACGTTTCGGGAAACGTATGGAACCTCTTCAAAAGATGGATATTTAAGAGGATTTCTCAACAAATACACACGATACAGCCTCTATAACAGAACATTTTGACACCCAAGCAAGGTGCATGATCACGTGGTTACAACAACAACAACGTCGTCCACTCCAAAGTAAGTATTATTTGATATTTTCTTCAATATGCAACGGATTTTGATGAAATATGGCGCAGCAAACGCGTCTTCATTTTGCGAAGAATCGACAGAAGTTTGAGCGAAAATACATAGACCACCAAATTCAGCTTAACAAGACGCGTTTGATTACATCAAAATCCGTTAAAAAATAAGGACACTATAAAATAATACGTACTTTGAATCGGTACTTGTTGTTGTTGTTAGTACCACGTGATCATACACCTTGAATTATATACATGTACGTGTATGACTGTGATTCTTGTGGGCCGTACTAATTAAAGGTATTGATTGTGTATTGATCAAAGCGTGTTTATTAATTCCCATTTAGGATTATATGTACAACTGTACATATACATTGTTACTAAATACCAGTAGCCGATTTCACCAACATTGCAAAGTATATTTTTCCAGCAAAGTAGACTTTGAGGGAGTAATCATTTATTTTTCCCAAAATGCATTATTTCATATAAAACTAACAACTGCACATAGTTGATGATTACAAGTATTCAGAATTATTATACTGAATTTATTACATTATCACAGCCAAAATGTAATAAACTCAGTATAATAAAAATTAATAAATTTATCCTTAAGTTGAAAATTTCTCCCTCAAAATATACTTTGCTAGAAAAGTATACTTTGCAATGTTGGTGAAATATGCTATAGATAGCCACAGCCCGCATGTCGAGCCCGCAGAGGCATTTGATGGTCTCAGAGTGTATTTATTTGCAGTTTGAATTAAATGTTGCGGAGATGTAAGGTATGCAAAAGCTTTAACGCAAATTTGCTCTTGATCTTGGGCATGTGGGCCACATGGGCAGGTTATATAATGCAAACATGGATTATGAAAAGGCAGTATTGAACGTTTGAAGTAAATTGGAGTAATGATTGTGGAGATATAAGGAATATATAAATGTTAACGCATATTTTATAATAACGCAAACTTCTAAGTCATTTGACCTTGACATTGGGGCACGGGGGCCGCATCAGTGGGACACATAATGGATATATGGATGATGATCAATAAATATACGAAGTTTCAAGCAAAGCTGACTTACGGTTACAGAGAGAGTAGGTATTTGAAATCTTTAACGCAAATTTTCACAAACAATTAACTCAATCTGCTCAGTCATTTGAGCAGGGGCCGCATGAGTGGGACACAACATGAATATATGGATGATGACTAATAAGCATATGAACTTTCAAGTCAATGTGACTTAGGACTGCAGATATAAGGTATTTAAAACCGTTAACGCAGATTTCGGACGGACGGACGGACACACGCACGAACGCATGGACGGACGCACGGTCACATGGACACCCGAGCGTCATTGTGATCAGTATGTCTCGCTTTCCACAAGCGGGCTCAAAAACAAAATAACAAGAACTGCGTCTGTCGAACGCGGATGCCACCTGCAGCATATTTGAGAAACTGTGACAAAGTGGTCAACCAAAATTGTTAAGTCATTTAAGTAACCTGGTGAAGGTGAAAAGGCGAAGGTCATATAAATTATTAAAAGGCAGGTGTGGCACACATACCAATGAATGAAGTGTTGAAGCATTGAAGCAATTAAGCAACGTATGTAGATGATATGGCCAGTTTGAGAAACTGTGACGAACTGGTTAACCAAAATTGTTAAGTCATTTAAGTAACGTGGTGAAGGTCAAAAGGCGAAGGTCATATACATTATTAAAAGGCAGGTGTGGCACACATACCAATGAATGAAGTGTTGAAGTATTGAAGCGATTAAGCAACTTATGTAGATGCTATGGCCAGTTTGAGAAACTGTGACAAAGTGGTTAACCGAAAAGTGTGACGGACGGACAGACGGACGGACAGACGGACGGTCCAAACACTATATGCCACCCGTTTCTTCGAAACCCGGTGGCATAAAAACTGCACACGGGTGCATTTAAATGGTATATGTGTGTACCGGAACTTTGCAATTTAATAATTTAAATAGTCCGCATACTAATGCATTGTATAATTATTGGATTTACATTTATTGAGCATATCACTCAAGGATGGTCCTCTATTTATAAATAGATATAGATATTTATAAACAGTTGATCTATTTTATATCAACATGATGGTGTGGCATGTAAACAAAATCTTACTTCGCTTGTCTAAGGTTACGTAGCTGAGCAAATTATTTACGGCAGAAGAATAGTTTATTGACTTACAACTGAATACGGTTCCTCGTCATGATACATGTATGTAACTAAGCATACAATAAATAAATATAAATATACACATGATAGGTCATGAATGAACGTGAAATGACATGGATTGCACCATTAGTGATTTTAGCAGAGAGTAGAAATAGTAATTATAGAACGTATTAACACTTTCAGCCATACATACTACTTGTATAGGCCAACATTTGAAAACACTGCAGATCCAGACGAACCGGCTTGTAATGAGCCGTCCCTTCGTGATATGCAATGTTTTGTCCCTATTTTAAAGTTTTTACAAATTTACATTACGTTTTTCGATTAATGCACTACTCCATATACAACAGACAATGTCATATGTTTCTGGGTGAAAGGGTTAAATAATGCATGAATAAGCGTTTTCGTATTGCAAACGCTTCTGATAAAAAGTTACATAGATTAATTAATTCTCTTCTATTTAACAATTGTACAGAGGTGCGTAATTTTAGCAATCTGGGGTGAAATTTTGTCATTTCTTCTCCAAAAATGGCAAGTTGGGAGTGCTTTAGAATCGTCTCATTGAGACGATTCTAAAGCACTCACAACCTGCCATTTTTTATGAAGAAATAAGAATGTTACCCCCAAATTACGCAGCTTAACTGGAGCTCTGATTGTAGTAATACAATGGACACGCTATAATTGGTCATATAGTAACATCGCTTAATGTATTTCCTGCGAATATTATCAAAAACTGGATATTTTATTACAAAATGGTACTCGTCCTCTAAGTCATTTGCATTGCACAATTGGCACACACGTTCGATTCGGTTCGATTCGGACCGTAATTGCTCGTTTCTATCCTTAATGGGATGCTCCATTGCTCCATGTGATTCTTAGCCATGTGTTTCTGACCTTCTCCAAATAGCATGAATACACAAACTTTGGATTTACATACAATGTTAATGCTCTATACATTTTTGCACGACACAGTCAAGTAACGCTTTATACCATTACATTGATTAGCGCTCGTGGCAATGTGATCGTAGCTTATACGATGATGAGCACCTGGTGACCGCACTGTTGTAATGAATCAACCTCAATAAGGAGCACATTTGAGGCGAGTGATGTCCTGTTGTACATACACCATCGCCTGCGTTAATCTTGCCCATATGATAACATCTGAACATCTATTGCCAATACCAAATCGCAATCAAGCTGGCTGTGCCTGAGCTGTGGCACAGCTCAGGCTCAGTCAATCAAGCTGCTTGCAAGTATTTTGTAATATATTGACAAGATTAGCGCAGGCGGCAGTGTAAGAACACGTGTTATTTTCTCAAATGTGGCTGTGACTGGCTGTGACTGGAGAAATGTGGCTGTGACTGGAGAAATGTGGCTGTGACTTGAGAAATGGGGCTTATGACATTTGTGACCAGTGTAGCTTCTAATGAGAGAGCACACTCCTGTAGTCTGATAATGACTATAATTCCAGCACAAACATATTTACACAATTCCCTAACATTTGATTGGCCCGTAGCAAGTCTCTGTCCAAAATTTATATCCCAGTAAAATCCCACGCCGAACTACTTTCTACAGGTGCGCTGTCAGTGCCGTCAATGTAAACAAATGGCTGCCGTCTGTCAAAATAAACACATTTTCTTGATGAATTTATTTAAAATGCTGGAATTATAAGGAATGAATGGCCTTCGTCCAGTATTCCAGCGACTTTTCCAAGTTTATACACCGATGAATTCCACAAAAAGACTACTTATTCCTATAATAGTACTTGTTTGAAGCCTAACGTGTGGTTCATTGATGGAATGACGAACAGTGAAGATCCTGATCAGACTGCGCTGATGATCTGACACCAGGTATTTTCATTTCAGGGCTGAATATGTATCTTTCATGTACATATTCAGTTCTGATTTTGTGATTTACTCTCGCACCACCCCACCCCCCATCCTTACAGGTGAATTATGGGATTTGACCCCGTTAAGCCGGACTAAAATGACCATGATAGCTGTCGACAGGCCGTTAAATGTGCATGCCCACTCAGTAGGCACACACTACTTATTCTTTATAGGAATTAACTAAGTGTATAATCGTGTCACTATTCCACCAGTTCTAAAAATTACGAGTACCCGCTATACAGATATAATCATTTAGTAATATTTATTTTACTGACAGTGACTCGCGGTGGTAGCAGGCTATTTTCATATGCAAATGAGCCATGATATTTTTTAATCATTTACATTAAATGCATCACCTGAAATCTTTTTTCGATAGATTATAAAGTATGATCATTGCACATCAACAAGTAAACACAGAGAATAAATAGTAAGTCCGTTAACATTTTAAGTAAACACGGTTATCTCCCCTGTTATCAGTTTGGAAAATTACGCCTGATACAAAATGTATAATAATGCCAGTCAATACGTGGGTTAATGGTGAATGAATGTTTATTTTGCCAGAAAATGTACGAGATGTTGTCTCTGTTAATGAGATGTTGTCTCTGTTAATGAGATGTTGTCTCTGTTAATGAGATGTTGTCTCTGTTAATGAGATGTTGTCTCTGATATAAACAACAGTTGGTGCCTACTGAGTGCGCGTGTACCTTTAATTTTCCAACCAATCACAAACTTATTATCAGACTAGTCCATTTAGGAAAAGGGTGTGATTTTGTTCTCAAAAAAAAAGAAAATTACTTGCAAACAGTGCAGATCCTGATGAGACGGCTCGTAACGAGCCGGCTCATCTGGATCTACACTGTTTGCCAACACCACTATACACCATTAAATATAAATATATAAATGTACACATAGGTTGATATTACCGTTTATAGTTACCCTTTGTAAATTTGCGTTCTGTTACTTAGTTAACAACCTAAATAATTGGATATTAATGTTATGTCCAATCCATCCGTCAAACATATTTTCAGATTAGTACGTTTTTTAAAAAGTGTATATTCTTTTTCAAGAAATATGAAAATTACTTGTGAAAAATGCCGGGGCCGTTTCACTAAACTTCGTACGATTAAAATGTTCGTAAAATTATTATGTAAATGTTACATTAGCAATGTTTTCTTGTCAACACTTATTAGATTTACATTTATTGAGCATAGCCTATGCTCAATAAATGTAAATCCATCAATTCAAATTTCCAGACGATCCTAAATTTGCACGTACGAAATTTAGTGAAACGGGCCCCAGTTCCGGCTACGAGCCGGCTTAGCTGGATCTACACTGTTTGCAAACACTGCTATAGAGGTATGTAGTGTTGAAGAGGTTACATGTAATTTGCGACCGGAGAATATCTTGATTTCCCTACGGAATATTTCCTACAAAGTTCACATATGAGCAATGTTAAATATCGACATAACGTTGTGTCGAGCACAAGAATGACAATATAACAGGGTTATTGCACTGTTTAACTTAAAGGTGCATGCCCACTCAGTAGTTACAATATTGTTTGCATATCAGAGACATCATCTGAGACATTTTCAGTCATTCACCATTACATTACCCCACATATTGATTGGCATTCTTATGCATTTTATATCAGACGTAATGTTCCATACGTGTACTATTTATTCTCTGTATGTATTTGTTGATGTGCAAAGATCATACTTCATAATCTGTCGAAAACATTATTTTTTTTAGGTGACGCATTAACATTAGTATAAATAATGAAAATATGTCATGCCTCATTTGCATATGAAAATAGCCTGATACTCCTTCAAAGTATACTTTGCTAGAAAAGTATACTTTGCAATGTTGGTGAAATCGGCTACAGGTCTCCGTTCGGGCTCCAGTAAGGATGAATCGCGATCGTTAAATTACCCATATCATGCTCCCACCTGTCATCCACTAGATAATCACTTACAAATTATAGTCAAACGATCCCTGATCATCGCCGAACACGAGTACCAGACTATTACAAGTGTGGTGTATTGCACCTGTCCATTTGTGTCACAGACTGTGCTGTATTCTCACAATTCATGACACAAATGAGACACGCCATGCGATTTTCATGAAATACGTTTACAAAATTTACAATAGTGTCCGTAATTGACGTCAACAGTTGACAATATTTTCAGAGTACATGCGGAATATCATTCCGCATTTGGTCTGAACATTTGGTCAACTTTTGACTTTACTTATGAAAAATATTGGAAATTTTGTAAATGGATTTAATGAATTTAATGAGTCTCATTTCTCTCCTTTTACCGGTGTAAGCGAAACACAATGTTAAAAATACGCAATACCAAAATTAGGCAAACTGTGCATAACTGTCGAAAACACAGTCTTAAAAAACACCACTGGAAAAACGCACGTCGAGAAATATTGATCCAAAAGTGTCTCACACAGGACATTTTCTCGATCGGAGGTGAGCTGTATTTCCCTGATGGCTATGTGTTACAGTGAAACGTCTCTAAACCGGACACCCACAGGGTGTCCGATTTAGTGATGTTCCACTAAAAATCAGGCGTATGACCATGCTGATACGTATTTGCGTGCTTTGCAATCATGAACATACGTTAACATCCGAGATAAATGACCAAGAAACCCATCAAACATAAGATCGCAGATGTTGGCTTGGTGTCCGATTTAGAGAGGTTCCACTGTATTTGTGTGGGAGCTCTACACTTCCGTACCGAACACATGTGGTTAACGCCTCTGTGAGCCTGTGTTATTACACTAACCACTCTACACTTCCGTACCGAACACATGTGGTTAACGCCTCTGTGAGCCTGTGTTATTACACTAACCACTCTACACTTCCGTACCGAACACATGTGGTTAACGCCTCTGTGAGCCTGTGTTATTACACTAACCACTCTACACTTCCGTACCGAACACATGTGGTTAACGCCTCTGTGAGCCTGTGTTATTACACTAACCACTCTACACTTCCGTACCGAACACATGTGGTTAACGCCTCTGTGAGCCTGTGTTATTACACTAACCACTCTACACTTACGTACCGAACACATGTGGTTAACGCCTCTGTGAGCCTGTTTTATTACACTAACCACTCTACACTTCCGTACCGAACACATGTGGTTAACGCCTCTGTGAGCCTGTTTTATTACACTAACCACTCTACACTTACGTACCGAACACATGTGGTTAACGCCTCTGTGAGCCTGTTTTATTACACTAACCACTCTACACTTACGTACCGAACACATGTGGTTAACGCCTCTGTGAGCCTGTGTTATTCACTAACCACTCTACACTTCCGTACCGAACACATGTGGTTAACGCCTCTGTGAGCCTGTTTTATTACACTAACCACTCTACACTTACGTACCGAACACATGTGGTTAACGCCTCTGTGAGCCTGTGTTATTACACTAACCACTCTACACTTCCGTACCGAACACATGTGGTTAACGCCTCTGTGAGCCTGTTTTATTACACTAACCACTCTACACTTCCGTACCGAACACATGTGGTTAACGCCTCTGTGAGCCTGTGTTATTACATAACCACTCTACACTTCCGTACCGAACACATGTGGTTAACGCCTCTGTGAGCCTGTGTTATTACACTAACCACTCTACACTTCCGTACCGAACACATGTGGTTAACACCTCTGTGTGCCTGTGTTATTACACTAACCACTCTACACTTCCGTACCGAACACATGTGGTTAACGCCTCTGTGAGCCTGTGTTATTACACTAACTACTCTACACTTCCGTACCGAACACATGTGGTTAACGCCTCTGTGAGCCTGTGTTATTACACTAACCACTCTACACTTCCGTACCGAACACATGTGGTTAACGCCTCTGTGTGCCTGTGTTATTACACTAACCACTCTACACTTCCGTACCGAACACATGTGGTTAACGCCTCTGTGAGCCTGTGTTATTACACTAACCACTTACAAGGTACTCGGGGGAATTAAGGTACTCGGGGGAATTACACACTAAAATGTCCGCCACATTCGGTCACAGCTCAAACCCAGCCAGTATCTCTGCGTACTTGGAGTAGTAAATTAGCAAACATGCTCAAAATGATAATACAGGTAGCCATTGTTCCAATATTTACAATATTTATCTATACAGGGTGGCCCAAAAAACATGGACACTTTTTGTAACCCATATATCTTTTGACATACTGTTTGAATCTAAATAAGTGTTGGAATACATATCGGTGATTGTCTGCGATATCTGATTGATACATATTCAGGCTCCAGATAAGGAATTAGTAATTGAGTAGTGTCACTCCGTCATATCTGAAGCAATTGGGTATTTCAGTATTTTAATTGGGTAAAATAAAATCACACAACTGTTTACACATCAACAGACAGCAATTATTGAATAGTTTGCTTCGAAATGAAAACACGTCTTGGCATTTCATTAGAATTGTCTCCTTGGAGACAATTCTAATGAAATACCAAGATATTTTTTCGTGGAAAATAAGAAAATATATGCTATATTTGTGGTTTGTTTATTGTTTTCCTTAGCATGATAAAGGTACCACAAATTTGTTAGGGCTTTTTGATACTCGCTACTTCTGTTTTCAATTGGGTTTGTGGCAATTTTAATTGGGTATTTACGCAAATACGCAGCTTATCTGGAGCTCTGCATATTGCTTACTGCTTGTGCACGTATTTCGACGTCATTATCACTATGATTTCACTACGGTCTGTTCCACGTTTTGCTGCCGACGATCTTTTGGCCATTAAGCACATTAAATCTTAAAACTATTTAAATACAGGCCACACTCACTTACTCGAATTCGAAGGGAGATAAAAAAATACTTTGAGTTAACCGTAGTTTGACGTATCCGTAGTACGCAACCTGTCGGACACCAAACTATTTTATTGACAGTTAGAACCAAATGATTACTTGCTGATGTAGCCTTGAGTAGTAAATATTATTTATTTTAGCAATTAAATGTACATGGATACATGTTAAATGCTGTTTCTAAGACAAATCATATTTAAACACTTTCGATTTGTTTACAAATACACATATGCATGTCTGTGTGTAATTAATAGATAACCCGGATGTGGCACACGTGACATGCGCATGTAGCGATATGTACATATTCAGTTCACCAATGAAATAAATAATAACAAGAACATAATATTTTATGAATTAATAAATTATTATACAGGAAACAACACAAAACAACAAGAAATACTGATTTGTAACACTATTATAAATGATTATTTCTGACCAGACTTGATTGTACAAACTAATAATGTTTAGAACATAAAACTCGCCCATTCAATGTTTCGTCCCTATACTGTATAATCTGAATCCACACCAGTTTCGATTGTTGCACTGTATGTAATTACAGTTTTAAATTAAACACAAAACGTTCGAGTAAAAGCATTTAATGCCAGTCCAATTAAAATAGTTGCCATTTATTGCTCACCACTTAATGATCACCGACGGTCATTTCGGGAGTCCTGTTTAATCAGTGTCAACGCAAACACCTTTAACTACGGTCTGAATACCCGACTTTGATCAGGTAAACTGCAGGTGACAAACTTCTACTTACCTCCGCAAATGACATTTCGACTTAACGAGTGTGAAATACAGTAGATTTACGTTTTCGGGACCTAAATATACCTTCGAATAAACGGAAAATTTGAGTTATCGAAATTTGACTTAACCGAACTTAGTTATATGGAAAATAATAGGATTTTAAAGGGGACCGTGCTAGTAATTCGACGTAACCGGTGATTTCGACGTAAGCGACTTTGAGTAAACGAGCGTAGCCTGTATAAGTACTTTTTCATCAATAATAAAAAAGTCACGCTCCCCAAAAAAATATTGATTTTATTGCGATTGATTTTCATATGGGAATTTAACATGGGGGCTAAAAATAGATTTTTTTTAAATATATTTTTTATTTGTGGACCGATTTTCAAAATTTAACTTTAGTTACATCATTTTCAAGCTATCTCGCCAGTTTTCGGAGTCAATTTCCAAAATTTTTCGATTTTTGATTCTTCATGATTTTGGAAATTGACTCCCCAGGAAAATCGTTTTTTCGCAATAAAATCAATATTTGATGGAAATTCGTCAAATAATTTTTTTTGGGGAGGGTGACTTTTTTGTTATTGATGAAAAAGTACTTTCTTTTAAATATGTTTTAGATTTCATGTGTTTAATGGTCAAAAGTTCGTCGGCAGCAAAACGTAGAACAGACAGTAGGTCATACTCTGGACTTTTCTCTTGCCGAGAACGTTGTGAAATAGTTGAAAAGCGTTATCCATTATTTTCATTGACAGAGTGAAATAAATGATATACTGTAGAGATAAAATGCATAAATAAAATGTTAATTACGTGCACATTGCCATTACATTAACAGCAAATATTACACAGATAATTTGCTAAAGTCAACATCAACAGCAAACATCCGACACGAGTAAAACTGGGGAATTGAATGTTCAAAAGGATACTGGTGTCAGCAATATGCATTTTTATCAAGTTTGAGGCAAACTTGTTGCATATCGCGCCTATTGTAAACGGTAAATGTATGAATTTATTTGTATTTTATTACTCGATGACGTATTTAATGGTGTAAATTAATTTTGCAGCAAATAAAAATGGTTTTGTACCATTTTTCAGCAGTTTGACAGCGTTACAGTTACATACAGCGAACGCCGACTCTACATAAACTCAAATAATTATTGCTAGCTCTAAATAATTACTTGTAGCATTAATAATTTAGAGCTAGCTCCAAATGATTTAGAGAGCTCTTCAAGCTAGCTGCAACTATTTAGAGATAGCAGTAATTATTTAAGTTTATGTAGAATATGGCGTTCCATAAAAGCAGGATCGTGCGCCTGTACGGTTAATAATTCTATCCTCGTACAGACGGACGCACCGTGCTCTATGTATTACTTGCTTACAACAGAACATATACATATATAAACATATAAATGGCGTAGTACATACATGTGGCTGTGAATGGAGAAATATGGCTTATGGGCTTTCCATCCAGTGTAGTTCTTGATCAAATAGCACACTCCCGTTGTCTGATGAAGATCTGTATAGCTTGTTAGAAGCATGGAGTATGTTTCATGGATTGAATGGCGAACAGTGCAGATCCTGATCAGACTGTGCGGATGCACAAGCTGATCCGGATCTACACTGGTCACATACCCCGTAAGCCCCATTTCTCCAGTACCAGCCAGAAATCAAACAATACGCACCACCGTCGATGAACCAAAAAGAAAATAAATCACTAAGGTATCAATAATGAATAATCAATATGATATCAATAATGAATGTCCTGTAGACGACCTTTGATATATAGCCGCAATACATACGTTTGATGGTACCGCTTTTTTGTTGGTGTTTGTTTGGCGACTGTTACGTTGGAAATGTAGCCATCTAGCTGCTGATCTCTGTTTTGAAGGGGCATATCAGGATTTTCTGAAAAAATACAAAAAACAAGAAATGCGTCTGTCGAACGCGGATGCCACCTGCAGCATATTTGAGAAACTGTGACAAATTGGTTAACCGAAAAGTGTGACGGACGGACAGATGGACGGACAGACGGACGGACGGACGGTCCAAACACTAGATGCCACCCGTTTCTTCGAAACCCGGTGGCATAAAAAACAACGTGTTTTCATCATGTAAAGTGGTTTAATTGAAGATATATGACGATACTAGGACCGCTCAGTTGTTTCAATTTTCACCGATATCTGTACATGTATACGTATCAGATTAATCCGATATGTATGCACCAAGTTTGAATTTCTACAGTAGATTTATGACTGCAGAGGTAACTTAAATTGAACATATTAACTTGGTACACGGGTTTAATACCCAGATCACCCGTGTACCAAGTTAATATTTTCAATTCATGAAAGTAGGGAAGAAAATGTCAAGAAAATGCCACGTTCCTGTTTCATGACGTCACGCCACGCGGTGTCATTGACGTCATCGCATGTTGTAAACTGATCAAAATTATATTTTTAAAGAGATGAGATGTGGTATTTAACAAAACGGGTACAATTTATAAATATTTGAAAAAATTAAATTTTGCCAAAATCGGATGCGAAGTCAGGGCCTTACCACACATTCCTCTTTAAATCCCCAGTTTTCACAATAAAATCAATATATAGCCGTAAAATTAGGGCAGGTTTTATGAAACAGACCGTTGACTGGCTACAAATACAAGTGTATAGCAGTGAAACCGTCGCTCCAAACTCCATATGTGAGACACGCCATGTTATTTTGTATCTTCGGACATCTGCATAATTTCATTAAATACGTTTACAAAATTTACAATATTTTTATAAATAAAGTCAAAAGTTACTACCATTTTCCACCTATTTGCAGGGAGCTGTAAATGTGAACAAATCCGCCAAAAAATCTCAACATTGGCTTCTAAATTAATAATGACAACTTTGCTCTCCATGTTAGTTTTGTACTTACGGACTTAGTACGAAGTTTTATTTAGTGAAACGGGCCCAAAAGGTTCGACCAGCTACAAAGGTCGTAAGCCCAATTGATGTACATGTGGTATAATATACTACATGTACATCAATTGTGCTTACAATTACATATTATGTATAGTATGTACATGTAGTCACACTCACAGATCAGTGGCTAAAACCGACGAAAAGGTTCATCAGCAAATTACTGCACAGATATGCAAAGACAAACATTTCTACAATGGAAATCACAGATCAACAATAGCTACCCCAGCCGCAAATGCGATGCGACCCATTATAACAACAATTACAGCGTGTATAATGCCATAGAAACATACTTTGGTTCTCAGATATCGCCGCGTCACAGAAAGCCCTGCGAGTCGAGCTTTTTATCATATGTATCGTCATGTAGACATAAAACCGTACTGTAACCTCACTACATGATCAATACAAAACACTACGAGGCAAAGTATGTTATATTCAATCATGCCTGATGAAAAGCTGGTGATTTTTCAAGTCAAAAGAGGTCATAGTAGATTTACAGAACAAATACATCTGGCGACTTGAAGAAAATCAGAATCTAACTTCTCAAACAACAAAACATATATTTAAAAAATCCGCCCTCCCATGTGACATTCCGCAAACCCCGTGTCTGAAAACCAAAGTACTTATTTGTCTGGCCTAAGACTGTCTATTAGATTATATTGAATCCTGGTCCACAGACAATACTATCACCATGATGGAACAGTAATTTACAAAAAGAGTCAGACGCTAATAAAAGGTTCTAATGAAATTAGCAACACATTCAAATCCCGATCAATTGACACAGCTAAACTGTCGTATTCGCGATATGATCGTTGATCACACTAATTCCACCACGAGCGACTAGCGTCGGCCCAGATCAGACTGCGCGTATGCGCAGGCTAATCTGGGGCGACGCTGGTCGCACATATCGTTCGGTCCTTTTATCTCAGACACGTGACCAAAACTTATTATCGTAACTTAATATACTCGTCATAGCACGACCTAGCTACTTTGTCTACTTTGGTGATTGCAAACATTGCAGTGGCAGACATCGAACCATGCTTGTGCAGTGTAAATACGACACGTTATTGAGACGCGCCATGTGATTTTGTACCTTCAGACATCTGCGTAATTTCATACAATACGTTTACAAAATTTACTGTATATTCCAAAAGTACTCTGAATTTCTTGTCAACTTTTGACGCTACTTTCGGAATATACAGTAAATTTTGTAAACGTATTGTATGCCGTATGTTGGCAAGTATATCGCATTGTCTGAGACTGGGAATGGAGAAATGGGGTTCGTGCTATTGTTAGTCGCGAACAAGAAAATCTGCAAAATCTCACATACGAGACACGCCATGTGATTTTGTACCTTCGGACATCTGCGTGAAATACGTTTACAGAATTTACAATATTTTCCGTAAATGGCGTCAAAGGTTCACAAAGGTTTCAGAGTACATGCGGAATTATGTTCCGCGTGTACTCTGAACATTTTGTCAACATTTAACTTTATTTATGAAAAAATATTGCAAATTTTGTAAACGTATTTAATACAGTTACGCAGATGACGGAAGGAACAAACAGACATGGCGTGTCTCTATTGTGTTACATGTACCGTGTCTGGAGAAAATTCACGCTAAGCAACCGGTACGAGTATTCGTGTTTCCTGTATCGGGATGCATAGGGTTGCCACTGATTGTTTTAACCGCAATATTAAAGCATACGAGTAAAGCTTATTCAGTTCGATACCAGACGCGCTAATACTCGTCTATGTCAATATGTTCACACGAAACATGTCCATATACACTCGTGTGTCATCGAGCACTAACCACAGGACTTTGTGTAGTACCATTGAGTCAGACTCGTGTTTTAAAACATTTCTGCGAAGTCACCTTTTGTTAAACGTGTACATTTATTTGGTGTACTGTCTTGTTACGGTCCAACATTTCCCACAGCAGTCCAATATGTTTTGCTTACTGCACAATATTTTGAAAATACTGTCCAGTGGGCCGTTTCACTAAACTTCGTACGATAAAATGTTCGTACATGTAAGTGCAAATTCAGGATCGTCTGGAAATTTCAATTGATGGATTTACATGTATTGAGCATATGCTACATAAGCAGCCTATGCTCAATACATATAAATCCAATAATTGTTTACAAGAACGCATTGTTAATGTGAAATTTACAGACTATCATAATTTTGCACTTGCAAACATTTTAGTCGTATGAAATTTAGTGAAACGGCCCCCCAGTATTTCAATATTGGACAGGTACATGTATCCGAGCAAATCGGTCCCTGTAAAACACGTGATTTTGATCTTTAGCCCGCGTGAACGTACACTTCCCTAAAGTGCAAATACAAGGGTATGGGGGTTTCCGAACGTTTCCGACCCACATTATCCGACGAATATAACCTGTGACGTAATTTTACCGTCGATTTTCTTTAAAGGTACATGCCCACTCAGTAGGCACAAACTGTTATTTATAGGAATTAAATAAGTGTATAATTGTGTCACTATTCCACCAGTTCTAAAAATTACAAACGCCCGGAAAACAGATATAATCATTTAGTAATATGTTTTTACTGATAGTGACGCGCGGTAGTATAAGGCTATTTTCATATGCAAATGAGGCATGATATTTTTTAATTATTTATACTAATTAAATGAGCCACTTGAAAAAATAATATTTTCGACAGATTATAAAATCTGATCATTGCACAGCAAAAAATAAATACAGATATAAATAGCAATATCAGTTAAAATATTAAGGAAACGCGATTATCGCCCCTGATATCAGTGGGGAAATTTTGTTTAATATACGAAGTATAATGATGATAATTATATCGTCGGCAAATGGTTAATACCTGTTTATTTTACCCTAACAATGTCATAGCTAACGAATGGACGAAAAAAATATGCATCCCTATATTATAACCTGGCACGTCGGCATGTACCATTACAATCTTCCTATGATATATGATGATATATAGCGCACCAAAGACGTTATTTCTTACATTCACATGCTCTTCACTTTTGTATTACATTGTCGGTAACCGAAAATGACAGCATTATTAAAACTGTAAAATAAGGATAACAAGTTGCGCATGTGCTATGCTATATTGGTGATTAGTGTATTTGATCGGACCTCGGTCACTTCCTTCCGCATTTTATATACAACGCAGAATGGCTTATTTTAATGTCGTTCATAATTTCACGTCTTGACGAGGTGCATTTGGTGGTCCAGGGAGTTCGGCACATACTTCTGTCGTTTTTGCGAAGAATCGATTTCCGTGTCAGTAGACACGGAAATCGATTCCTCGCAAAAAGGAAATAAGTTTGGGCCAAAGTACCGAGACCACCAACTGCAGCTTAACAAGATGCGTTTGATGCGCCATATTTCATCAAAATCCGTTACATAATAAGGACAAAATAAAAGAATACGTACTTTGAATCGGAGGGCTTCTGGAAGTGCGAGTACTTGTTGTTGTTGTTGTTGTTGTAACCACGTGATCATACATTTACACCTTGCATTCAGTATTGAAATATATTAATGGTATTATGTAAATCTGCAAAACACTCATTTTTGTCTGTTTTTCTGGGATGTTATGTCAGTGTGATCGGTCAATAATTATTATAATGATCCCACATCACCCGCGTTCCTGAGATTTGTCCCCGTGTTATTACGGGAAAAGCCATTGTCCGGTATACAGTAGGCTGATACAACGTACTATAGTGTGGAATACATCACTGACAGCACGGGTGTCTGCACGCACAGATTATCTCCCCGTGCTCTAAACAATGCATGTAGGAGCTACTCGGACTGCGCGTACGCTGTACATGTATGCAAAGGCTGATCTGTGACTACGTTTTTTATAAACGTCGTTTGTTTGTTTATTAGTGTTTAACGGCTGTAGTGTTCGGTGTGGTGTTGAGACATGATCGCCCGGTTAGCTCAGTTGGTAAGAGCGCCGTGCTAGTGTTACGGGGGTCGTGGGTTCAAACCCACATCGGGCGACACTTTTTCCCCTTAGAAATACTTCACGGCCTATCAACAGCTAAGGTCTGGCCGGGCAAACGTGTTCGATCCCATTTTAACCTGCTACATTCGGGGGAAAATCCCAAAATCAGAACGGAATATTTACATCGAGAACAAATATATTCAGCCCTGAAATTAGAATAACCTGACCTGGTGTCAGGTCCATACCACACCAAGTCACTTGGCCCCTTCCCTTAAAATAGGATTACGAATATCGTAATACTCACATAAGGGGTATAACCAGATTCAACTGTCACATACAAAATGCCAAAGACGTATGTGAGAGCCAAACCAGATCTCCAGTCGGGATTCCGTTAAGGATGAACCCCGATCGTTAAATTACCCATCGCGTGCTCCCACCTGCCACCCACTTATAAACGTCGTATGGACTCTGTTGTCAGTCTGGAACCTGTCTCACCTGCCATGTTGTCAGCCTGGAACCTGTCACCTGTCACCTGCCATGTTGTCAGCCTGGAACCTGTCACCTGCCATGTTGTCAGCCTGGAAACTGTCTCACCTGCCATGTTCTTGGAGGCAGATGCAATAGTTCTGTATCTCTATGTCGTACTTTCCACGTTGGTAAGTACATTTTCCAGAATAATGTACATTATACGCACTTGTGGATTACGAATTTCAAACATAAAGTTAATAACATCCAAGGAATTGTGTTTTAAATTGCAGAACACTGATTCAATTTGCAACTAGTATCCTGAGTTGTTCACGTAGTACACGTCACTGGCAGAGCTGGTTTTAAACTTGAAATAATAAGCACGGGCTCATGTCAATCTACACAGTGGCCGTGCAGCATGTTTTTTTCATGTACCTGTAAACACTCACTCAATTATCTAATATTAAAGTTGGAATGTGCTTCTTATGACATATGCACATGCCATGGTTAATATAGCTGTTGGGACATACACATAGTACTAAGTATACAAAGACATGTCAGTTGTGTCATGTGTTAAGTCGGTTATAGAACTCGGACTGTATTATGTTAACGCGTCTCAGGTTGCCCAATAGTTAACATAGCTGACAGTCCGCGTTCTATAACCCTTACCTATATCATCATGTATTGTTACCTCATGTTGTCAAAATGCTAAACCCTGAGTGAAATAGAGGATTAGTTTATATTATTATAGCCTGAGGGCTATAAAAGTCTTCAGTTGCATGCCTGATATGGGGGTTATATACTATGTGTTCAGTCTAGCTACTGATACGCGATTGTGAATGAAGTAATCGGGCTTGTGGTATTTCTGACCAGTCGGCCATTCTGTGAATCCAATTTGAGAAATTGGGTTTTCGGAATGTTTGTCCAGTCTAGCTACTGATCTGGGACTGTCACTGATAACATGGGGGCTATGGGTATCTGTGTCAATTCTAGCTCCTGAAAATGGAATTGATGGCCAAGTTAGCTGCGAATCTGTGATTGTGACTGGAGAACTATGGTTATGTAACGTGTGACCCGTTTACTTCCTGATATGTGATTGGAGAAATGGGAAATTAAATGTGTGGCTAGTCCTGTTATATATCAGGGGCCCGTTTCACTAAACTTCGTACGACTAAAATGTTCGTAAGTGCAAATTTAGGATCGTCTGGAAATTTCAATTCATGGATTTACATTTATTGAGCATAGGCTGCATATGCAGCCTATGCTCAATAAATGTAAATCAGAGAATTGTTTACAAGAAAACATTGTTAATGTGAAATTTACAGACGATCCTAATTGTGCACTTACGAATTTTTTAGTCGTACGATGTTTAGTGAAACGGCCCCTGTGACTGCAACGGGAGGGATAGTGAGTAAGGAATTTGTCGGCTTTTTTTTTTACATTTTGGGCCATTCTAACTCCCGATATGTGACTGGAGAAATGGGATATATGACCTCTCCTATCCTATATGGCTATCTCCTGAGTTGAGGCAGGCCATGGAATTGTGTACCTTCGGACATCTGCGTAGTTTCATGAAATACATTTACAAAAAAATCATAAATTAAGTCAAAAGTTGTACTCTGAAGAAATTTGTAAACTTCTGACGCCATTTACGGTGTAAATTTTGTACAAGTATTGTATGAAATTACGCAGATGTGCGAAGGTACAAAATCACATGGCGTGTCTCATTTGTGACTGTGAATGAAGATATGGGTGCTCTGATGTTTGATGCAAGCTGTTTCTTACCTATGTCTGTGACTGGGTAATTGGTGCAATCTCGGAACATGCTTGTTTCGGAGATCGTTCTCCAAATTCGTATGCGGATGCATGTCATGTGATTGGCCAAGTCTGAGCACAGTTCATGCTCGACCAACCAAACTTCCTGTTTTCGTGCATGATAACGGAGAACGTACTCATGCTATTTATAGACAACTTTCCTGAATTCTGGATGCGCTGGTCGCATTGGTCGGAAGGTCCCTTTTCACAATCGGGGCTTATGTGTGGCTGGGATTGGATAAATGGGGCTTATGGGCTTTGCGACCAGTGTGGGTTCTAATTAAATAGCAAACTCCTGTAGCCCAGATCCACGGTCTGGTCTGGATCTACAATTGTCGCAAAACCCACCAACCCCATTTCTCCAATAAGAGCCACATATGTGCCTGGGACAGGAGAAATGGGGCTTATGGGTTTTGCGACCAGTGTAGATCCAGATCAGCCTGTGTATCGACACAGTCTGATCAGGATCTACACTGTTCGCCATTCCATCAATGCAACATATGCCATACTTCTAACAAGCGATATCGGCCATTATCAGGCTGCCGGAGTGAGCTATTTGATCACGAGCTACACTGGTCACAAATGCCATAAGCCCAATTTCTCAATTCACAGCCACGTATATCAGACGTGAGACGGAAATGGAAGTGTCGTTGTGTTCACATACAACGGCAAGCAAACTACCTATTGTCTCCATAGGGACGATATAATACTCAACACCAGATATTTCTCAAACAAGGAACAGGGGTGGGGGGGGGGGGGGGTGGGCCGGGGGGGGGGGGGGGGCGGGGGGGGGGGCAGTTTCACTAAACTTCGTACAACTAAAATGTTCGTAAGTGCAAAATTATGATAGTCTGTAAATTTCACATTAACAATGTTTTCTTGCAAACAAGTATTGGATTTACATTTATTGAGCATAGGCTATCTGCAGCCAATGCTCAATAAATGTAAATCCATTAATTGATATTTCCAGACGATCCTATATTTGCACTTACGAACATTTTAGTCGTACGAATTTGCTATGAAACTTTCGTCATCTTTCGACGTCATTTACAATTTCTGTAAATATATTTCATGAAATATCGCACATGTTCTTAGGTACAATATCGTATGCCGTGTCTCAAATGTACGGAAGCCCATTAGGGCCACTTCACTTTTTTTTAATTTCCATTTATTCAAGATGTTTTCTTGAATTTTCAAGTTCTTGAAAATTCAAGAAAAGATCTCGAAAATCAAGAAAAGATAAAAAAGTAAAGTGGCCCTAATGGGCTTCCGTACAAATGTGAACACACCCAAGAAGAAAGCGTTTGGAGAGCATGTGACCTCTATCAGGCTGTCAAAATCTAGGCCACAATAACACGGACATAAACATCAAACCACACCCAACCGGATGTAAAAGAATCGTAACTTTTCTTGAACACAATATTTTTTAAAAGTTACCATGGTTACAGAAGCAAACGGATCGCGGCAATGTCTGTGAAAGAACGACGACACTCGGCAATACTCGTTCGTCACTTCACAGGATGTGTAGCTGTGTTTCCGGGCATTCTAAAAAGGACGATACGAATTAATGGCGAAAATTATATCACAACACCGGAAATAAATACGCGCCGTTTTTCTCGCGGCGATGAATGAGCTATGTAGCATGATATGTGGCTGTGACTGACGAAATGTGGCGTATGGGGACCAGTGTAGCTCCTGATCAAATGACACTCCTGTAGCCTGATAATACACTATATTGCTTGTTAAAAGTGTAACGGGAGTTCATTGATGGAACGGCTAACAGTGCAGATTCTGATCAGACTGATGCACAGTCTGATCTGAATCTACACTCGTCGCCAAAGAAAATAACATAATGCACATTTATCCAGTCACAGTCACAGTCACAGTCACAGCCACAGCTCCTGATACGTTACAATACTCACGAAATTTGATAACGAGGGGAAATATATACAGTGTTTGTGAAAGAAGCAGATAGTGTTTCACTGATTCAATGGAGAACAGTATATACACTGCTCAGACTGTGCGGATGCTGGTAGCAAACATGAGCACCAAGTCCTTTGATACAGCGCCGTCCTTTGAAGTTGAACGTAAGGTATTAGGTCATAGACAGATACACTTGTCTTCAATGATAATTGCCTCACAAGAGTGATGTGATATATGAATATAACATATGACTTATTATGTGAATATTGTCGTGTTACTGTATACTATATGGAGCATCGAGTTGTAATCTGCGCCATCTTTGTACGTGCAAGGCATCGTACACTTTCACCACTTCGTGTGTTTGACAGATACAGCAAATCACATGATAGTAAGCCCAATAAAGGTTGGTGCAATACATAATAGACAGATATGACAACGGAGTCCTATAACTATTATGCCAGTAACAGCCAATGTTAGTGTACACGTTACCCATATGTAAAGCCATATTTACTCACATAATAGGTGAGTAGACACCAGGGACAATACAGTCAAGTAACTGCATACTTTGATAGCTAATAACAGAGTACAGTAGTGGGTATATATGGTATGTGTTGTGTGGTTGGCCAGGTACTGTGCGATTTTCTGTGTATGAAGCTATTTATAATGCTGGTTCATGTTGTTAAAAACACAGGCACAAACAAACCTGTCCAGAAAACTGATATATTTTACTGTTTGTTGTAATATATTTTGTTTTTATATGTATTTTCTTTTTAGTTACACACATACATGTTACATAATAGGAAATATATACATGTGTAGTCACTGGAGTGTTCATGTCAGCAGGGTAGGAGTCCACTTTAGTTCAACTATTTTAATACAGTGGAATCTCACAATACCAAACACCACCCACGGGTACCATCGTGATCGGTATAGAGAGGTTCAACTGTATAGGAGTCCGTTCTCCTGGCTATTCTACATGTGATTAGCTACATTATATCATATCGATGGTCTAGTAACATAAGGTCGTAAGTGCTATGCTTTAGCATAGCAGTTACGACCTTATGTTACTAGACCATCGATATGTTCTACCTCACATGTTGGGTTCTTTGTCAAACGGCAGAACAGGTGAAACTGGCTGATAGCTGGAACACACAAAGATGGCCGACTTGGCCACTGCACGTGTCGTATAGGATACAGTGACGAGGCGTTGTTCACATATATGCCTTGTTCATATATATATAGTTATACCGATGAAAGCCGAAACACGCTGAACGCCTGTGGTTTTGAGAGGTTACCCGTGTGTCTAGTTTAGAGGCTTTACGCTGGAATTGACGCTGTCAGTAGAATAAGGAGATACGGTAACTCTTGCAATTACTCCCCCGTACCGTCCGTAATTGCAAGAGTTACCGTAACTCCCTCATGGAGTTATCCCCCTTCTACCACTGACCCTAACATTCAGGTGTAGGCTATAAGCATCTGTTTTGCGTTTTGCAATCATGAACAGATAATTATAATGATTTATAGAGATATATTACAGGAAAATACATCAGAATTCGACTTTATGGTGCGTTCGATTTAATAGATATGCTGTTCTACTTGATTGTACTAATAGGCTGGTTACTAAGTTAGTATATTTTGATATCATGTTTGTAATGAAGCGTCCTGGTGCCATTGCTAAAATATATGTATCTCCTAATTAGGAGAAACGAAGTCCTAATTAGGAGATTGTAGCTCTTAAATAGAAGATAGTATCTCCTAATTAGGACTAAGTACATTTATATCCTGATTAGGAGTTATTATCTCCTAATTAGGACGCACTGTATCCTAATTAGGACTTACTATCTGTGCCGATGCTAAAAATAATTTAGCTCTTAATTAGGAGATATCAACTCCTAATTAGGAGATAGTACGTCCTAATTAGGAGATAATACGTCATAATTAGGAGATACTAAGTCCTAATTGGGAGATACTAACTCCTAATTCGGAGAATTATATCCTAATTAGGAGTTACTATCTCCTAATTAGGACATAGTATCTCCTAATTTGGAGATAATAAGGCATAATTAGGAAATAGTATCTCCTAATTAGGAATATATTTTTGCATTGGCACCAGGACGCTTCCATATGTTTGTCTTGTGATGTTGTGTTGGGAAACGCGTAGAAATTCCGAGACTCGCCAGGGAATTACTGCAATTTGCGAGCGTTATCCGATAAACTTGATACGAAAAGACAGGTATTATATTTATCAAGCAATGTCTTATGGTTTTAAACGTCCGAACGTGTTTGCGTAGCGTCATTGGTAGCGTCACGTGACGTTGGTTAACCAATGAAACTTCAAAGAAAGTACAGTGGGACCTGTCTAAACAGGACAACAAGAAATATGTGTGATGGTCTCGTGGTGATTTATCTCAGGTGATAATGCCAGTTGTTGATCACATAGCACGCAACTATGGCTCAGAATGATCAAATGTCTGATTTACAGTGAAACCTCTCTAAACCGGACACCATGGGAGACCTCCCAGGGTGTCCGGTTTAGAGGTTTCACTGTATGTTTTAATCTATATTGGTCGACAGTGACTGATACAGACTGTTGATACAGTCGAACATCTCCGAACGGCCACCTCTGTACAACAACACCCTCTCTGTAACAGCCGCTATGTTATATCCGAAATGGATGATTTCCTCTATATCTAACCCTTAGACTGCTGGGCATGAACATTGTCGTCTGATATTTATTTTGCATTCTGGCTCAATAAAACATGTTTTGACAGCACTTAAGAATCATTTCCTTTGGAAATGATTCTAAAATGCTATCAAAGCATGTATTTGATGATAATTATCGAAGAAAATAAATATACATCAGACAATAAAATTAATTCAGCATTAACCTCCCTACAACAGCCACCTCTCTACAACAGCCATTGTTGCGTGTTCCCATGGGTGGCTGTTGTAGAGAGGTTGCACAGTATCACCAGCGTGAACATAAATACACGATCATAAATATACGTTATTATGATTCTACACAGTCAATATGGTGTCATATTGCCCGTCTAAATCTATATTCACCCGAGGCTCAGCCGAGGGGGGGCGGGGGCGGGGGGGGGGGATAGCTTCAGACGGGGCAATATGACAACTTATTTACTTTGTAGAATCACAATAACGTATTTGTCATACCGCAGATTCCTTATATTTTTTCCAGAATTTAGTTTTATAAGGGTATTGATACATGTTTAACGTCATAGAAATATGGCGCCAAACGACACGACGTCATGACATTACAAACATTACATGACGTCATCCCGACATAAATTAGTAGAAATTCGTTAATAACTTGACAAAATGTTTTACCGATTTTTAAAATCTAACTTTTGCTTTCTTAGTTAGGTCATTACCAATCCCTATGACTCAGTTTCGGGGGTGATTTCCAATGTTCTTCGTTTTAGACTCAGCCTCGACCAGCCGCCATTTTTAATTCCAGCCATACTGACGGGCTTGACAGGTAATATGGGCTCATATTACCCGTCAAGCTGACCAATCAAAACGTGAGAAATTTATCTGCGGTATGACAATATGTCAAGTTGCTCAGCGTCGCAATGTTACACATAGTCCTTGTTACATGTATCACATATTTGATACATTTTCTAGTTTTGTTTCAGCTTTTACACAGCGCATGGGCATGGTATGAGGATGTGATAACACAGTTATATCACGTTCACCCGCATGTACGATCGATAATCCACTCGCTAAAGCTCGCGGATTATCTCCTCGTACATGTGGACGAACCGTGATCTAAATGTGGCTTGATACACGTGGGCTGCCAGTTGAAACAAGGTACCTTAATATGTCAATAATAAAACAACATATTGGTGCTCTCGTACATTTTGATTACATTGTGGTTGCTGTTCGTCATCTAGTCCCATGTTGATACACGTGGGCTGCCAGTTGAAACAATGTACATTACATTACATCTTGGTGATTACATTTTGGTAATTCTGTTAATGGCAGGCAACCTAATTCGGTGACTGCATGGCGTGCGATTTTTCATGACTAATGTTTACAAAACCTGTGACATTTTCCGTAAATGACGTCGAAAGTTGACAAAATCACCACAGCAAATGAGGAATTCTATTCCACATGTGCTCTGAATATTTCGTCATCTTTCGACATCATTTACGGAATATATCATAAATTTTGTAAATATTTTTGATGAAAAATTGAACATCATCTAAGGTGCAAAATCACATGGCTTGTCTCGTATACTGATACGCTGTTCGTCATGTAGTCCCCGAATTAGGCTGCCTGCCGTCAACAGAATGACCAAAATGTAATAAAATGTACGAGAGCGAAAGGTACGAATGTTTATCAGGAAACTTACCCTGCATTGACCGAATAAGTACTGACTGATAACATATTGTTGTATCAGGCATTGCCCTGATATAAACATCCGGAGTGAAAACTGACGTTCCATTGGTCGGATAACGTCACGTGACGTTACCGAATGACGTCAGTGTAATGACGCAACGTAAACAAGTCCGCGTTCTGTCCATCGAATACGACGTCATATAATGTCATTTTCGAGCATAAAATGTTACCTGATAAATAGAATACCAGGTTAGTGTATTTTGATATCAAGTTTATCAGGCTCGGCTCGGAAACGGTAGGAATTCCTCGGCAAGCCTCGGAATTCCTACGCGTTTCCTAGCCTTGCCTGATAAACTTAATATCAAAAGACACTAACCTGGTATTCTCTATGTCCGCGGACATATTCGGGAGGGTCTAAGCTACGAATATGGACGAGAGCACCCAATGGTAAGGTACATTGTTTCAACTGGCAGCCCACGTGTATCAACATGGACTACATGTATATGTAACATTGCGACGCTGAGCACCATCACATATTATGAGTTAGAAACAAAAGTGTTACCCCAGTCCCATACCTCTCGCGAGGGCAGCAATTTAACCCCATCTCTTTAATGTTAATGTAACACAACGAAGAGTGATTTTTGCAATCGGTCATCCGGCGTGTTTGATATGTTAGCGATATAAAACTGTCAAAGCTGTATCAATAAATTATTAATAAAGAACATACACATGCAGAAATTGGTTATTTTACGTGGCAATGTGTTTATCTGACATTTACATGTAATCTTGTAAATTTGAAAGCTTCATTTCGTTAAGTTGAATGTTGAACAACAACAAGAGACAAGATGGCTTCCATGGGAAATATATTTCCATGTTCTATTATAGTTGGCACTTTACTAGTTCTACATCAAATAGTATTTGTTTAAAGGTATACAATTTACAATTTACTAAATTTTGACCACATGCAACAGGTTTTGGTATGTACTTCGGTTGCTCACATTATTTGAATGGGTCAAATTGTAGCCGTAGATAACATATCGGAGGCGAATTATTGTAGCTAATTATGAGTCTGCGTTTATGTAGCTGCTACCATGCTCGCTGATAATATCAACGGTCTGTAAAATCAATCACTGTCACAGATATGTTGTGGAATTTACAAGTTAGTCGGCGGTATGTATACCCACCAACTGGTAGTTGTCTACTCCGTACACCGCCGTCGGGTCGCCGGCTCAGTTCGCCGGACAGGTGGCGCTGCAAGAAAACGTGGCGGACATGTAATCACGTGACCATTGTATCAACACGAATATGATACTTATTAATTATTTATACTAATTAAATGCGTCACCTGAAACAAATAATATTTTCGACAAATTATAAAGTATTATCAATCATTGCACATCAAAAAATAAGTACAATAAATAGTAATGTCCGTTAACATTTTAAAGAAACACGGTTATCGCCCCTGATATCAGTGTGGAAATTTATGCCTGATATAAAATGTACAATAAGCCAATCAATACGTGGGGTAATGGTGAATGAATGCTTATTTTGCCAGAAAATGTCTCAGATGATGTCTCTGATATAAAGAACAGTTTGTGCCTACTGAGTGGGCATGTCCCTTTAAAAATGAATGAATTAAGTGGTAACGTGTATGATATATCTAATACATATCCGGCCGCCCAGTAGTGGGCGGCCGGATATGTATTAGATATATCATACACGTTACCTTTGATGTAATTTTTTGCCGGTACCTAGCAACGAAATGGCCTTATACATTTACGGACGTATACACAACTATTAGGCATAAACGCTGATACAATGCATCACGGTCAATCCGGTTACGAAAACTACTTTCTGTATGTGGTCAATACGCAGCTAGGTACATTATAAATATAGAAGTTGTGGCTGTGACTCGATAAATGTTTCCGCACAGTCTGATCAGGATATGCAGTGTTCGCCAGTCCATCACTGAATCAGCCGTCATGCTTCTAACAATCGTTATCAAGCTACACTACTGTCTGTTTCACGAAAGCTGCCCAAAGATTACGGCCATATAAACAGTTCAAAAACAATATTTGTTTCAATAATATTAAATTAAAGAAACATTTAAGAATGCGCCTTTTTATAAATTTTATAAATGTAAAATGTTATGTTAAATCCCCATAGACATCTTCACTCCGTTGGAATTTAACATGGGGAAAGTTTTAGAATTTCAGAAATACTGGACCGATTTTCAAAACTTAACGTTTGTTTCCTTAGATCAATGCCAAGCTATCTAGCCAGGTTTCCGAGTCAATTTCCAAAATTGTTCGTTTTTACTCCTCCTACAGCTCCTCCACCTCCTTTCCCCCATGTTAAATTCCCATAGACAAATCATTTTTTTAAAATAAAATCAATATTTGATAAAAATTTCACGAAATTTTTAGATTTTGATAAAATTTAATATTATCGAAAAAAATATCGTAGGCCCATACAATGTATGTATGAGACTGTATAACTGTGCGGTCTGATCTGGGTCTGCACTATTTGATGTGAACATATGAATCTGACGAATAATACACTCCCGAATCTACTGGAGCCCCGCAGGGGACGTATAATTCTTTGTTTTATTAATTTGTTCCCACGAAATAACAATTCGCAATTTAACAATTCGTTCTTCGAAATGGAACGAAATGTTAATTCGAGGAATTGAATTGTTATAGTAACGAATTGTTAATTGAGTTGTATCGAAGTGTTAAGACGAATTGTTATTGAGGAACGAATTGTCATTTCGTGGGAACGAATTAATTAATCCAAATTGTCCCCTGCGGGGGAACTCCGTACGAATCATTGCTAGATTGCAGATTTGTAATATTATGTTGATCAACGCTAGTCGAAATCACTGTAATAATGGCTCATTTTAACTAATGTCATAAAATATTAAATACATTCAAAGGGAGATAACCAGCTACGATCCATCATTATATTGTCATGCTGAATGTCCGTCGGTTTGTTTCTTGGGATTTGTTTCACAGTTTCAAAACACTTAACTGGAGATTTTTACTTCAGATAACGAGTCGGCACAATTGAAATGTTCTAGTATCCTCCCCGTGTCATTAGTAATACATAACAAGATAATGCTGGAAAACAATTTAAAGGTACATGGACATGCAGTAATATTTATTTTATTGATAGTGACTGGCGGTGATATGTTTCATTATGCAAATGGGGCATGATATTTTTAAATTATTTTCCATATTAAATGCGTCACCTGAAAACAATAATGTTTTCGACAGATTATAAAGTATGATCACTACAGAGGAAAAAAATACAGAGAATAACTAGTAATGTCCGTTAACAATTTAAGGAAACACGGTTATGACCCCTGATATCAGTGTGGAAATTTACGTCTGGTATAAAATGTATAATAATGCCAATCAATACGTGGACTAATGGTGAATGAATGTTTATTTTATCTGAAAATGTCTCTGATATAAAGAACAGTTTGTGCCTACTGAGTGGGCATGCACGTTTAAATGATGGCAGACAAATGGTTTAACATTTACGCGTATTGGGGTCTTGGAAATCGAACTGTATCAAGGACGCGTGCACTTGTATTTGTGGTGAGGTACAGTCTGAGACTTTTTGTGTCTGTCGCTTGAAAAATGCGGATTTGTGACCAGTGTATCTCCTGATCTTCTGGCGCAGTCCTGCAGCCTGATAACGATATATATTCCTTGTGAGAAGAAGAATGATGGGTGTTACAATGCCGCGATGGTGAACAGTGCAGATCCAGATCAGCATGATCAGGATCTGCACTGTTCACCATCTGATTGCATAGAGGGAAACTATTTAGGGTTTTCGGCAAACATAATAGCATATGCTCAGCATGAAATGGGTTAAAGTCACGTGTTACTGGATTTACACTTGTACATGTATTACATGCCGCTACTACTGAGCGCATATACCACCGGCACATTACACAGCTGCCACAGTTCGTTGTCTCAAATCTCAAAACACTGGCCAATCATGAGATCTATCGTGAATACTTACATTTATCTCATTGAGTTGTCTCGAAAAGCAAAGGCCATTAGGCCCATGTTGCGGGCAGTAACTCTGCAAAACTCCCGTACCGTCCGTACTACGGGAGTTTTGCAGAGTTACTGCCCGCAACATGTCATCAAAATGTGTCAATGTAGCAAATTACTGCTGCAGTAGCTGCCAAGATATTTATAAGACAATCCGAAATAACTGATGAACGGCAAATGCCATTTGCACGATGTCAACAATGACTCGATCTAAAAAGTATTGATGATTTAATATTGTATTTATATGCCTTGTTGACTTAAATTTTGGAGTGGACGTCGCGGAGAGGACTTGGGGCTAACAACACGGAATGAACTTGGAGTTGACGTCACAGAGTGGTCTTGCGGCGAACAAAACGGATTGAACTTGGAGTGGACGTCATGGAGTGTACTTGGGGCGAACAACATGGAATTAACTTGGATAGGACGTCATGGAGTGGACTTGGGGAGAACAACATGGAATGTACTTGGAGTGGACGTCACAGAGTGGAATTAGGGCGAACAGCATGAAATATACTTCAAGTGGACGTCACGGAGTGGACTTGGGGCGATCAACATGAAATGAAAATAGAGTGGACGTCACGGAGTAGATGTCACGGAGTGAACAACGCGGAATGTACGTGGAGTGAACGTCACGGAGCAGACTTGGGGCAAACAACACGGGATGTACTTGGAGTGGACGGTGCGGAGTGGACTTGGGGCGAACACCACGGAATGAATTTGGAGCGGATGTCACGGAGTGGAGGCGAACACCACGGAATGAACTATGGGTGAATGTCACGAAATGCACCAAGTGCAAAAAAACGAGCTGTGAAAGAAACCTAATTCCTGTCATAAGTGTCGTGGTTGTCGGCACCATTTTACGTAATTGCCTACAAATACCGACGGTGGAACGAGTCGACTATCTAAGAGTGATAATTATCATTGAGATTTCGCGCGTCATCTAATGGACAGGTCTGATGACGGGGACAGGCGGACGGTGATAGTTACAGTCTAGATACATGTAGCCACGTGTTAAACAGCCGCCTGCGTCAATGTTGCCCAGATCATCAACGTTTCAGAACATCTACCGATTATGCCAAATCGCCATCAAGCAATTTGATTGTCTGAACCTGAGCTGTGCTACAGCTCAGGCTCAACCTGCTCAGGCAAGATTAGTGCCGGCTGGATTGTAGTTATGCCGGTGTTATGGGGTGAAAACTGTCTCGGGGCGGCCACCCGTGTCATAGCCACGCGTACATGCTGAGTATGGGCAACATACATGTATCATAGTTGATTGAAATCGGGAGTCGTTGTATGCTGGGCTACAACTGAATGCGAGGCTACGGCACGCAGTCACTCGCGGCGCCAGCACTCTCTGTGTTAACCCTTACTACGCTGAATTCAATTTTGTCGTCTGCTGGAAATGTTTTAATTTCAATATTTCTCGATACAAAACTGTTTTGACAGCGCATGGGAATCGTCTCCACAGGAGACGATTCTCATGTGCTGCCAAAACAGGTTTTTTGTTAAGAATTAAGGCAAAAATGAAAAACAGAATACGACATTTTTCGTCTCCCGCGTAGCAAGGGTTAACATTTGTTCTGATTACAAAACTCTACTGATGGACTAGTATTCAAAAGTGTAGTGCGCGAAATTAAAACCTTATTCCGCAAATATATCCATTGACTACCCTTACAATGCTGAATTAAAATTGTCGTCTGCTGTTTATTTTATATTTCCATTTTTTTCGCAGGAAAAACACGTTTTGAAAACACTTTAGAATCATTTCCAAATTGTCGTCCGCTGTTTATTTTATATTTCCATTTTCTTTCGGTCAATTCTAATGGAAATGATTCTAAAGTGCTGCCAAATTATTATTTTATTGAGAATAAGGTAAACTATACATTCTCAGGGTTAAGCGTGCAGCTACTTTGAACGAAGCACAGAAATATACCTCCCCGTGCCCGCTGAGTTTTAATCTGAAAATCCGATTCAAATCCGAATTGTTTGCTAGTGGCCAACACAACTCCAATACTAAGGAGCCCCGCAGGGGACGGAGAATTCTTTTTTTTATTAATTTGTTCCCATGAAATAACAATTCGTTCCCTCAATTTAACAATTCGTTGCCACGAATTAACAATTCGTTCCCTCAATTTAACAATTCGTTCCCACGAAATAACTATTCGTTCCCACGGGAACGAATTGTTAATTCGTGTAAATGAATCGTTATATCGTGGGAATGACTTGTTAATTCGAGGGAACGAATTGTTAGATTGAGGGAACGAATTGTCATTTCGTGGGAACGAATTCTTAATTAGAGGGAACGAATTGCTAAGTTGAGGGAACGAATTGTTATTTCGTGGGAACGAATTAATAAAAAAAAATCAATGTCTCCTGCGGGGCTCCGTAAAATCGAGCACTGCGGATTGAATTTAAATAGTTATTGTATGTCTCGCCACAACAAAATGACATTATATCGTTTGCGAACAGCGAATCAACAGCTCCGTGCAATCTGACTCAGTCATCCCTAACGCCCCGAACAAAACTGTCAGGGGTCCGTTTCACTAAACTTCTTACGACTAAAATGTTCGAAAGTACTGCATACTTATGATAGTCTGTACATTTCACATCAACAATGTTTTCTTGTAAACAATTATTGGATTTATATTTATTGAGCATAGGCTGAATATGCAGCCTATGCTCAATAAATGTAAATCCATCAATTGAAATTCCCAGACGATTCTAAATTTGCACTTACGAACATTTTAGTCGTACGAAGTTTAGTGAAACGGGCCCCTGATCTGCATTATGTTGCATATATATACAAGCTGATCAGGAGCTAGGCTGCTCAAATATTCAATAAGTTCTATATTTTTCGTGACCGGCAATGTCTGCTGTTGTATCGTATTTGTCTTTTCTCTTAGGAAAATTGGAATTGATTTTAAAGTGAAGTCAAAACATGCTGTTGATGAGAAAATGGAAAACAAAAAATAAAAAGCAGACAACAAAAAATAATTCAGCAGTGTAAGGATTAAGTGATATAAACGATTTTTTTTAACCTGGCTGGCAGTGGCTGAGAATAGGGAAACGATGTCAAACAATTGTCAACGTAAAGCGCAAAACGCGTAACGTCAATATTGGACCACAATAAACTAGATTTGTCAGTAAGTGGGGGCTTGGGGGCGAATTACAACCCCCCCCCCCCCCTACCACCCCCCCCCCCCCCCCCCCACCCCGCGTCAGCCCTGACTAGAATGAATTCCAGCTCGCATTCTATCATTTTTCAGATAAAAGACTTTGTCAGCACATAATGGAGAGTGCGATGGTGGTTACAGTTAAATGAAAAAGCAAACTAGACATTCCTAAGTCCGTGACCTTCCTGACCCACCCCCCTGGCATAAATGGGGGTCGTAGGTTTGTTGCAGAATGATGTATGAGTGTCAGAGAAGGGGCGGGTAAAATATGAAAGATTTCCGCAAAGGGAAAAAGTTTAAAAGGAAATTTACAATTGTTAAGTTTTCGTTTTTTTAAGTTTCTAAGTCCGTGACCTTGACCCCTGGCATGGGGTCGAGGTTTGTTGCAGAATGATGTATGTCAGAGAAGGGGCGGTAAAATATGAAAGATTTACAAGGGCAAGAGAAGTTAAAAGGAAATTTACAATTGTTAAGTTTTGTGACGGACGGAAACACGGAAACACGGAAACTCGGACGGACGGACGGACGGAAAAGCTGACTCCAGTATACCCCCTCACAACTTCGTTGCGGGGGGGGGGGGTATAAATACAACCTGGGGCCCGCTTCACTAAACTTCTTACGACTAAAATGTTCGTAAGTTCAAATTTAAGATCGTCTGTAAATTTCAATTTATGGATTCAATCCAATAATTATTTACAAGAAAACATTGTTAATGTGAAATTTACAGACTATCATAATTTTGCACTTACGAACATTTTAGTCGTACGAAGTTTAGTGAAATAGCGGCCCCTGCTGTTCACAATACGAGGCGTCTATCAAAAGTAGACCGACCAATATAAGTTCATTACGGAACGGTTCAGACGACATTGTATGGAAGCGTCCTGGTGCCAACGCTAAAATATTTGTATCTCCTAATTAATAATAACTCCTAATTAGGAGATACTAAGTCCTAATTATGAGATAGTAACTCTTAATCAGATATAGTATATCCTAATTATGACTTAGTATATCCTAATTAGGCCTTAATATATCCTAATTAGGAGTTAGTATCTCCTAATTTAGACGTCCTATCTCCTAATTAGGGCATAATATCTGTGCCAATGCTAGAACATGTTTTATTTCCTAATTAGGAGATATTAAATCCTAATTAGGATATACCATGTCCAAATTAGGAGATACTACGTCCTAATTAGGAGATAGTAAGTCCTAATTAGGAGATAAAGCTCCTAATTGGGAGTATCAGGATGCTTCCATTGCATTGATATAACATTTGCAAATAAGTACGGTATATGCCAGATGAGTTCCCAGGTTACTGACTGATACAGAAAACGAATGCTGATGGTACAGTGTGGTCAGCGTGTAAGTGAACACACGAACGAACACGACAGCTTGGTTCCAACCTGTCGTGTTCGTTCGTGTGTGCACTTACACGCTGACCCCACTGTAGCCTCAACATGTATCAACGCCAATCACGAGATGTATGCTGTTCATCGCGTCAGTGCAAGATAAATACTTGCGTATTATTCGTGAAATTTCTACCCATCATTGAATATCGGTGAATTTTGCGGATAGTGTAATTTTAATTCCTGCATCAGTTACAAGGTTCACGATATAACAAACGTCCACGCACTATGTGATCACCCCTCGTATAACGGATTATTTATCAAAACACTGACCCAGAAATAAAATATAATCACTATTAGACCGGTCTTCAACATTTAAATGTATATTTAACTTTTTTTTATCGATTTGCATTATTTTAAAGTATGATTTATAATGGTATAAACATTATACCGAATACACACTGACTGTTCAACCATTGGCGCTTATACAATGTATCAGGGTCATTCGAATTTGAAAATTGCTTTTACTGGCGTGTCATTGGTCGAATGATGTCATGTGACGTATGGAATGGCGTGAATGAAATATCCAAACCCAGGCTACCAACCGCCCCGTGAACTTACCCGCACGTGGACTCCGAGCACATGGAAAATGTGTCCGTGCACGTTATTGTTCCTTGGTCTTGGAACACTGAAATACAAAATGGATTCTTATATTGAATGTCGCATATGTTCCCCTAATGTTGACACACCCCTACGGGGTTCTACGCTGCAAGCGTCAGTCACTCAGGTATGTTTATCAAGGTGATCACGTGGTTACAACAACAACAACGTCGCACACTCCAAGGTGAGTATTATTTGATATTTTCCTTAATATGCAACGGATTTTGATGACATTGTGGCGTAGCAAACATGTCTTCATGAGCTGCATTTGGCGGTACAGGGAGTTAGGCATAGACTTATGTCGTTTTTGCGAAAAATCGATTTCCGTGTCAGTAGACACGGAAATTGATTCGTCGCAAAAACGACAGAAGTTTGTGCGAACATACAAAGACCACCAAATGCAGCTTAACAAGACGCGTTTGATGCGCCATATTTCATCAAAATCCGTTGCGTAATAAGGACAATGTGAAAGAAAAAGTACTTTGAATCAGATGGATTCTGGGGAAGTTTCAGTACTTATTGTTGTTGTTAGTATCACGTGATCATACACCTTGTTTATTGCCTTCAGCAAATAGTATACTGTATACCAGGGGCCCGTTTCACTAAACTTCATACGACTAATATGTTCGTCATTTAAGATCGTCTGGAATTTTTAATTGATGGATTTACATTTATTGAGTATGTGCATGATGCTCAATAAATCCAATATTTGTTTACAAGAAAACAGTGTTAATGTGCAAGTGACAGCCTATCATAATATATGTTTCACTTACGAATATTTTAGTCATGCGAAGCATAATTAAACGGCCCCCATGTATGTATGTAATACTTTTGCTGACGGCAATACACATACCGGAGTCACAGACAGGCGAACATATTAGGCTATGCCGCGACTCTGTGGCTGATGTGTATTGAACGCCAAATCTACATAAACGCCAAAAAAATAATGCTTAGCTCTAAATATTAATACTATCATTAAATATTTCGAGCTAGCTCCAAATCATTTGAAGAGCTCTCATATGGATGTAGCTCTAAATAGTTAATGCTCGCTCTAATTATTTAGAGCTAGCAATCATTATTTGAGCTTATGCAGATTTGGCGTTCCAGGAACGCTAAATTTACATAAACTCAAATAATTAATGCTATCTCTAAATAGTTAATGCTAGTTCTAAATATTTAATACTAGCTCTATTATTTAGAGCTAGCAATAATTATTTGAGTTTATGTAGATTTGGCTTTCCATAGATGCTTGTGGCACGTGTCCCGTTATACGTATTCAATGATACTGTAATGTACATGTATTGTCGACAGGTGTACCTTATTTCGCGTACATACCGTATGACGACGCATGCGCAACGCCCATGGAATTCAGCGCCGTGCACGTGTATGTACCGTAGTCGAGTGGCTAATCAACAGTACGACTTGCCTGGCAACACGAACAGGTGCCCGTTGCTGGAAATAAAATAAAATTAATGTCGTTTGAATGTAGTGAATTATGATATTGATTGATGGTAACGCGAGTGCGCGTGTTCGGTCGTGCGTGTTTTCACGCTAAGCGTGGTAACTACGTGTGATCACTCGCTTAATAGTGTCATTCAAGTCTAGACCGACATGAAAGCGGCACGTATTTTGTCGCAATGGCTATATGGTAGGAATCAATTGAATTGTGTAGTTATTTATGTCAGGATAGTGGATGTGATGTGTTTATAGTAAAAATAATTATTCTCAAATGTCGCGTCACTTACTTGTCTAAAACATTATACAATGATGTAGTTTGCTTGAATAAAATGTTAACAATAATAAGTGAGTGTCGTGTTTGTATGCGATTGTTGCTTGGTGGATGGCCAGAGAACAGGGGCCCGTTTCACTAAACTTCGTACGACTAAAATGTTCGTAAGTTCAAATTTAAGATCGTCAGTACATTTCAATGTATGGATTTACATTTATGGAGCATAGGCTGCATATGCAACCTATGCTCAATAAATGTAAATCCAATAATTGTTTACAAGATGCCATTGTTAATGTGATATTTATAGACTATCATAATGTTGCACTTACGAACATTTTAGTCTTACGAAGTTTAGTGAAACGGGCCCCAGACATGTACGTGTGGTAACTGTGTACATTCTGGCGAGGATAAACGGCCTACTGGCAATAGTAATGGTTAATGTAACGATGACAGTTAGCGTTACGGAGACGATAAACGTTACGGTGGAACAGAGCAGATCTACTACCGTTACTGTTCATTGCTCATGTACAGTGAAACCTCTCTAAACCGGACACCCTGGGAGGCCCCCAGGGTGTCCGGTTTAGAGATGTTCCACTGTAAATCAAGCATATAACCATACTGGGTCATACTTATATATTTTGCAATCATGAACATGCATTATTTACTGAGATGTGTTACCATGAAACCTCTCGAAATGAGGTGACATGTGTTATCTGGGTGTCCGGTGTAGAGAGGTTGCTCTGTAATACACTGTATCTAGCGTTACATCGACGGTTGCTATTACACGGATACAGTTGGCGTTTACGGAGCCCCACAGGGGACATGCATTTCTTTTTAATTCGTTACCACGAAATAACAATTCGTTCCCCCAATTTTACAATTCGTTCTCACGATATAACAATTCGTTTCCACGAATTAACTATTCGTTCCCGTGGGAACGAATTGTTATTTTGTGGGAACGAATTGTTAAATTGATGGGACGAATTTTTAATTTGTGGGAACGAATTGTTAAATTGAGGGAACGAATCGTTATTCCGTGGGTAATAAAACAAGAATTCTACGTCCCCTGCGGGGCCCAGTTGGCGTTATGGCGGTTATTAGCGACACTGATTAATACTGAAACCAAGTAACCAATAATTTTCTTAAATGACGTGAATGCCGTCTACACAGCTCAGCTTCAGCAGATCAAAGTCCATGTACATGTACTACATTTATAATACGTATAATGTAACTCCTTATTTCTGACGCTTGCGTAGGTCGACCAAACTCCAAAACATTATACTAGAGATTCGGACATTATCAGAATCCATGAAATATTCTATTGGCACGATAACCGCATTCTGGGTGTGTACCTGGTGACTGGTACCCCGTCTTTCGCCCAGCCCACAGTGAGCGGAGGGTCGCCACTCGGCTTACACTCGATCGGGATGTTAGAGCCGAGGGCAGCCGGAACTCTGGTGGGGAGGATCGTCACTTCCGGTGGAGCTGGAAGGTTAGACACCACCAAATAGTTTTACTATATAATTTAACCGAATGCCATCCAATAAGGCCAGTCTCTCCTACTTTCACTATTCGTATGGATGCTGTGGGACCCACTTGTACATGACCTGCAGCCAGTCTGTACTGGTTCTGCATGAACTAAACAATAAATTCACTTACTCCTAAGAAAGAAAAATTCAACCTTGTCATATCCTCCAATATTGTGTACATTTTTTGGCCACGGAAACTCCGTTTACATCAAGTGTTCAGTGTTTTCTTTTAAATGTTACAAATATGCTGAAAACCGGTGTTAAAGGCACACCAAAATGTTCCTCAAGTGAAACTAGGTAGTAATGGATCAAGATTTGCAAGCAAACGGTGTCTGTTTGTCGGCAGCAAAACGTGGAACACACAGTATTTAATAGTATTACTATATTATTAATATAATACATATATTTATATATATCTTCAATTATCGGGGCTACTAACCGCCGACCTTGAGTGTGAGAGTCGCCCGGTCCTCCCCGTACCGGTTTCGGGCCGTACACACAAAGGTCTCGCTGTGTTTCGGCTGCGCGTGAAGGATCACCAGGGAACCGTCGCTGTCCGCGTATGCGTTCGTCACGCCCGGCTGTAGGATACAGTGGAACCTCTCTAAAACCGGACAATACACATATATGATCATCATTTTGAAGGGTTTCTTGGTCATTTATCTCAGGTGATAATGCCTGTTCGTGATCGCATAGCACATATCTATGGCTCGGAATAATCAAATGCCTGATTTACAGTGAAACCTCTCTAAACCGGACACCCTGTGAACAATGACATACGTATAGTTCAGCCAATTGTACAATGCAATGTCCCATCCGAGTATTGATTTTGCATTTCCTGTTGAACAGTTAATCATTAAAGCTGGTGATATGTAGCTGATAATAATAAATAAATTAGTGACGTTTTTAGAAGGAACTATTTTAAAATAGTTCCTTCTAAAATCATCACTAATTTATTTTTATAGGTGAAACGTAATTCCGGCACTGACCAATATGAACTCAATATGGAACAAATGTTGACGTCTTGCGTTCCGTTGAGTTTCAATGGGAAACGAAAGTACGTATATGTATAGGTTATTTGATGTGTATGTGGATATATGCACGAGTTCCGCAGCGTGCGATATTGCGCGACTTTAGGAGCGCAATATCGTTGCGCGGCGGAACGAGTGGCATATAGCCACATACAAATCAAATAACCTTTCTATGTTTACGTAAATCACTCGCAAAATATACGCGCCTCAAAATATACCAAATATGAACTAAATAATAAATTAGCGCTACTTTGATGAAGGAACTATTTTGTACGAGGTGAAAAGTAGTTCCGGCACTAAGATCTATTATCAATGCCAGGATATAGCACTGATGTAATGCGAACTGTTTCCTAATCACAGTTACTGTAAATATATTGTCAAATCTAAGTAAGACTTATAAGAGACGATCATGCAATGGCATATACATATTCAGATAAAAGTATATGCAATGTGTCGGTGATTGAATGGCGAACAGTCATTGGTTTAAACATATTGTATTTGTATATTATTTACAAGTAAGGCATCAATAGTACTATATACCGAATTATACAAATACATTGGATTGAAAGCAAGCTTATATAAATCCTCTCCCTAATTGATCAGAATGCACGGTGACGGCGACTACGCTAGTCAGGTACGTGCCGATACTCGTGTTGTCTAAATTAAATAATAATATTCAACGATGGAAATTGGCGTAACAACCGTCAGATTTACATATACAAATGAAGTTTAGCCGGCGGAACGTACCGGATATGTCCATGTGAAAGTTGCCGGCGGGTGGGCGTCGGCGACACACCTCAGTCGGACATGGTCGCCCTTCACGGCCGTCACCGTACCCGGCGGGCGTATGTGGGGCGGGCCTGATAAATGGAGAGATATAATGCACAAATACCGCCCGCAAGGTATTTTATTTTGTCCAAGATAAATACATAAAGCTATAGCTCACGGGTTATCTCCTCGTGCATGCGGACGAACTGTGATCTAACTTATACATATTACTACATTGGAACTCATCTCAATATGGTGGAATTCACAATGAACAAAAAAAGAATGCACTTTCCGTATTACTGTTGCATCCATATACATGAGTCATCACACCTGTGACTGGCCAGGTAAAGTCAAGCCGGACACGTCACGTACTTGACGCTCCGCCAAGTAACTTCAAATTTAACTTATATGCCACAATGGTATACATTTACACTGTCCATAAATTCATAATGGAAACGCCTTGACGGCGTGTACGTTGTTGGTGATAATGACGCGTTCGACCGTACTATTATGTATAAACATGGCATAACTGGAGACCTGTAATGAAAATGTGCACATGTCATACATCAAAAGAAAGCTAATTGGATATTCATTTGAATTATCACAAACAATAGTGTGCTCCATACACATGTTTTAAAATAAAAAATGGTACCGACTAGCGAACGTCATTTACGTCCAAATTTGGGTGTATACGCGTAACAACAATCAACACTCGGGTGAACGTTCATATTATTATTTTACCTTTCTCATCGTAAGAACTCATTCATTTTTGTACTAGTGATTAGGGTTAAGATGTGAAATGCGTATTTCCGTGAAGTATTATGTCAATTGAGTTATTTTGGAATGACGTCGTTTTTGCGGTGAAGTAAACTAGTGTAGACACGTGAAAAATAGAAAATAAATACCCGCATCTGAATGTGAAGATATGATATTCAAAATGTCTTAAGAATTCAAGGCCAGTTTATCATACATAACTATTAGTGTTGTGTTAAGTTATCAAATTATAAATGGTTTATCATTTCGTCGCCAAATCAATAAATAAGAGACGAATTTGCAATTTGGAGAATTATGGCACAAACGAAAAACGTTAGCAGGAACATACTTTCATTCGCAAAGCGAGGCGACTAAACAACTACTTCGGGTATATATTATGCATATTGCTTAGATGCACACTTTTCATTAGGGTATAAATAGTTTGTGCTATACAATTCATTGGGAAATCTGAACACGTTATCGATATATTTATAGTTGATGCTATGCCACAATAGGTGTCACATTTTGTCACAACGTCGTAAATGCGCATTTTATTTTAAACATTAGAAAAGTCAATCGAAGAAAATTCATGTCACACATTCAAATAACTAAATAATATTAAACTTACACAATGTGTATTTTGTAGTCTTTCTTGTGAAATACAATGTGTAGGATTCCGTGTAAAAAGAAAATGAAATGAAAAACTGCGCATTTCAAAATGTCTAGTGAAAATGTCACACTTTAAGGATTACGTCGGGAATGCACCTTTTTAAAGTTACGGTAGTTTAGTTTGTGATGCAAAATATTTGCTGAATTTATATAGCTACGTAATTATATTGTAACCACAACATGTGTTTTGTAACTTTTTTCTTGTCGTGTACATTGTTTGGCGATTGCACATAAACATCATAAAAAACTACGCATTTTAAAATGTCTAATGGAAATGTCACACCTTGCAAATTACGTCGTTATTGTGCGTTTTATAAAACGTTGTCGTAGTTTATGTGATAAGAAATTCTATCTAACTTTCTTGTACGATAATACTACTGTAATTACGAAATGTGCATTTTATCTTCTTTCTATTAATGTAAATTTCATGGTGGTTGCCCATAAACTTAATAAAATAATACATACTTCAAAATGTCTAGTGGAAATTTCACATCTTGCTAATTATGTCACTATTTTACATTCTTTCAAGCGTAAACGAAGCTTGTCGGGTATGGAATATATGCCAGTATTTGTTATAAGATAATAAATATTGTAATTACAAATGTGCATTTTGTCTTCTTTCTAGTAGAGTACTTTTTGTGGCGGTCGCACATAAACATCATAAAAAAATAGGCACTTTAAAATGTCTAGTGAAAACGTCACACGCCGCAAATTACGTCGCTATTGTACATAAAAAGTTTCTGTAGATTGTGTAGTATAAGGATATGCCTAAATTTGTTGTACGATAGTGATATTGCAATTACGAAATGTGAATTTTGTCTTCTTTATATTGGTGTGCCTTTTGTAGCGGTCGCATATGAACATAACAGAAAAATACCAACTTTTAAATATCTAGCACAATCCCTGACCATGAGTATGTGCATAGACCTGCTGCATTCACATGTATTATGTATATTATCATGTATACCCACATAGTGCTCCCATTGTATTTACTAATGGCTATGATACAGACAGCCATTGTATTATGTACATAATTGTATATTTACGCTAGAAACGTCAGTCACTGCAAAATACGACGCTGACGTTCATACGTCGATTTTAGCGGGATTGACGTCGTTTTGACGTTATCACAAGTATCACCAACAACGTACACGACGTCCTTGCGTTTATATTCCAGTATATTGCATTAGCCCCACGTGACGTCGGTCGACGTTGACTCGTTAAAGTTTGTTTGACGTCATTAAAATACATGACGTCACGCTATTGACGGGCAACGTCGCTGTTCCATGAATTGCGACAAAAGGACGTAAACCAGGATCGTAGTGTATCGAACGATCATCGTGCGACATCGCACGACGTCGCACGACGTCGTACGACGTCGCGGCTAATCGTACGACTTTTTTTTTTGTTCTCACCTTGAAATATGAATTAATGATATCGCACGACCGTCTTAATGTTAACGCTATATTTGGCTATGTACAATTCTGAAACTATCAGAACATGCAATGTATATAAGTAATAAATTCATGGTAATAAAACATTTTGTCTGTTTCAAGTCATTCTGACTTTAAACAAACCAAATGTGTTTCATACTACAGAACACGCAACAGACCATGGTTGTATTACTTAACCCATTACATGTACATGTGTATATGCGCAATACACCTTTATGGGTATACATTTTTTTTAATAATATGTATATTTTTGTTCTTAATGAAAGTATTTGATAATTTATGATACTAAGCACATTTAAAGAAACTATTTAAGATTTTCCTCAATTAAAATGGCATATCCTCAGCATGATAGGTGTTAAGTAAAGTGCAGCTGATCCTCTGTAAGCTGGACATCCTTGGTATTCAACTGTAATTAAATACATTATATTTAGCAAATATAAGTGTTGTTGTTTTTTGTTGTTGTTATTTTTTCAATATACAATGTATGTGGGAATACAATGTAGTTCACTGTAGTTCAATGTAGTTCAATGCAATGACGTAATATTGTAGCGCGGCTTGGAGAGGTTCAATTATAAATAATTCAGAGCTCCAGATAAGGTGCGTATTAGCATTTACATTTTACACTTATTTCAGCAGAATACGCAATGATTATCAAGTGGGAGAACAAAATACTCACATCACTATGAAAATACGCATTGATGTTCAAATTGAGTTATGAAAATACTCTAATAAAGTTGAAAATGTACTTAGTTGAGCTACAAAAAGCAAACAGTGTTTGCTTTTTGCAGCTCAAAGAAGTGAATTGTTGAAAGTGTTTTGTTTTTTTTATCATTTGATCCCTATTTTAGAAGGAAGAAAATCAAAAAAGATTGTAAAAGTAAAATACTCATTGAATTTGAAATCTTGGGGTATAATACTCTTTAGATACAAAACTTATCTGGAGCGCTGTAAATACATTTAGTATCAAATCAAAAAATTACAGACTGCCCGACCCTACCTAGTACATGTATACAACCTACCTAGTACATGTATACACCCTACCTAGTACATGTATACACCGGGTCATTGCCCTGATTAGACTTTTGCTTTCGCCTGATACGTCTGTACATGTCTGATACGTCTGTACATGTCTGATACGTCTGTACATGCCTGATACGTCTGTACATGTCTGATACGTCTGTACATGTCTGATACGTCTGTACATGTCTGATACGTCTGTACATGTCTGATACGTCTGTAATGTCTGATACGTCTGTACATGTCTGATACGTCTGTACATGCCGTGCCAGCATCACTAGAGGGAGTGTAGCAACGAATTATGATTTACGTCATAGTGTGTCTCCATTAACGTCCATAACTCACGCTGATTGGCTCGATTGGAGACAATGACGGGAACGGAACGGGGAGCGGTTATTGCACATGGGTACGTAACACACGGACCCCGACTGACAAAACGAGATCTAACAAAATGTGAAACAATTTGGGGTCCCGTTTCCCTAAACCTCGTACGATAAAACGTTCGTACGAATATGTTTTGTGATTTTCTTTTGTGACCCTGGGGGCCGTTTCACTAAACATCGTACGATTAAAATGTTCGTAAGTGAAAATTTAGGATCGTCTGAAAATTTAAATTGATGTATTTACATTTATTGAGCATAGGCAGCCTATGCTCAATAAATGTAAATCCAATAATTGTTTACAAGAAAAAACATTATTAATCTGAAATGTACAGACTATCATAATTTTGCACTTACGGAACGGGCCCCAGGTTCCATCGGCCATTATAGGAATGAAAATGTTAGTATAAATGTCAATACTAGACCTACAAACCTGTTAGTCGTACGAAGTTTAGTGAAATATTCAGATTCAGACTAAGATTTGAAGTGAGTGTCAATGCCGGCAAATCCTTCGTGGTTGTGATTTAGTGATGGGTACATATACGTAGCATATACGTGCATGTATGTCAGCAATCGGCGACCACGCTAACGTGGCAAGACAATTCATAAACGAACATTTGTATCGTACGAAATTTAGTGAATTCTGGCCGCTGGGAGCCGTTTCACTAAACTTCGTACGACTAAAATGTTCGTCAGTGCAAAATTATGAAAGTCTGTAATTTTCACATTAACTGTTTTCTTGTCAACACTTATTGGATTTACATTTATTGAGCATATATGTTTACGTTTCTGGGCAGACAACTAGCAAAGGCGGACCATATGGTTTTGACAACCAGTGTAGCCTCAGACCGATCTGCACTTCCGCGCTGACAGACCAAGAGGACACTCCGCTCGCCATTCAGTCCAGAGACATGTCATAGAGCTAACAAGCACCAAGGTGCATGATCAGGTGGTTACAACAACAACAACAATTACTGAAACTTCCAGAAGCGCCTCCGATTCAAGATACGTATTATTTTATATTCTATATTATGTAAGGGATGTTGATGAAATATGGCGCATCAAACGCGTCTTGCTAAGCTGCATTTGGTGGTATCGGTACATATAATACTGACACAGAAATCCATTCTGACATTTATAAGTCAACGCCGAAGTCCCGAGACCACCAAATGCAGCTCACGAAGATCGGTTTAGAGTAGTTGTATAACTTCTGCTGTGATAGTGTTCATGTATGTCTCTGCATTGTTGTCAGTCTTGTAACGGCAATACCGTTTTACTTTGTTTGCTTCGTGTATTGAGGCATGTCCTGTTTGCTCGAAATTGTCTAGTAACCGTTGTTTGATCTGAACGCACGGGATTTCCATGTCGTCTTGATTTAGCCAATCATTTGCAAAACCAATCTCTGTTAATATTTGTTTTTTATGATGAGCCCAGTTCAAGCCATTGTATGGTACACTATTGTCAGTGTCTTCTTTTCAACATGATGTAAACATATTCGAACCGTCTATCATCTGTTTTAAGAATCGATGAACAGTACTGTTCTTATCATCATCTCATTTTTTCTAAACAGAACAAAATGAACACGTAGAAAGAATGCTCATTGAGTTGTCAGTCAGTCACGGATGTAGGTTGACGACCATCAGCTAAACGATTACATTATTAGCATACTGCCTGCAAGTGCAAGATGATCAACACGTGCAATTGTCACAAATGTGCGATTGTTCATGAAAACTATTGAAAGAAACTGTGATATTTTCTGTAAACGATGTCGAAACTTGACGAAATGTTCATAGCAAATTCGGAATTCAATTCCGCTATGCTCTGAACATTTCATTAAAGATACATGACCCACTCTGTAGGCACAAAATGTTCTGTATATAAGAGATTTTCTGGCAAATTAAACATTCGTTCACCATTACCCCACGTATTGATTGACATTACTATACATTTTAAATCAGACATAAATTTCCACACTGATCTCAGGCGATAACCGTTTTTCCTTAAATGTTAACGGACATTACTATTTATTCTCTGTATTCATTTTTAGATGTGCAATGATTATACTTTATACTCTGTCGAAAATCAGGTGACGCATTTATTTAGTATAAATAATTGAAACATGTACCTTTAAAATCTAATAAATATTGTTTAAGAGATATCGCGCATCATATTATGTACACAATCAAATGGCTTGTCTCATATTATGTCGAGTTGTTCATGTCATGTCTACTTAGCCCCGCAGGGGACGTAGAATTCATTTTTGTTATTAATTCGTTCCCACGAAATAACAATTCGTTCCCTTAAGTTAACAATTCGTTCTCACGATATAAAAATTCGTTCCCACGAATTAACAAATCATTCCCTCAATTTAACAATTCGTTCCCACGAAATAACAATTCGTTCCCACGGGAACGAATTGTTAATTCGTGGGAACGAATTGTTATATCGTGGTAGCGAATTTTTAATTCGAGGGAAAGAATTGTTAATTCGAGGGAACGAATTGTTATATCGTGGTATATCGTGGCAACGAATTGTTATATCGTGGTAACGAATTGTTATATCGTGGTAACGAATTGTTAATTCGTGGGAACGAATTGTTAAATCAAGGGAACGAAGTGGTATATCGTGGGAACGAATTGTTAATTCGAGGGACCGAATTGTTAAACAGAGGGAACGAATTGTCATTTCGAGGGAACGAATTGTTATATCGTGGTAACGAATTGTTATATCGTGGTAACGAATTGTTCTATCGTTGTAACGAATTGTTATATCGTGGTAACGAATTGTTATATCGTGGTAACGAATTGTTATATCGTGGTAAGGAATTGTTAGATCGTGGGAACGAATTGTTAATTTGTGAGAACGAATTGTTAATTCGTGGGAACGAATTGTTAAATCGAGGGAACGAATTGCTATATCGTGGGAACGAATTGTTAATTCGAGGGACCGAATTGTTAAACAGAGGGAACGAATTGTCATTTCGTGGGAAGGAATTAATAAATGTCCCCTGCAGGGCTCTCTGTACGTGTACATGTCACATACATCAACTCGAGTTTTGTTCTGACTATTTCAATAGCAAGCGCCTGGTTTACGGCATAATGCACGTTACGTTCTATATATATCATACATTTCAATTTGGAATGGAATGTATTGAATTGGAATATTGAAATTGTATGTTATTTACGTGGGTTACATGTAGCTGGCAGGGTGAAATAAAACAGCCACATGCATTATTCATGCGTATATAGTTGGCTGGAATTACGTGTGTATTCATGTACTTTAAGGTTAAATGGACGTAAACTGTCAAAATAGGTGGTAGTTGGAAATAATTTGTATAAGTGCTCTCGAGCTTGCTTCTGATCGTTGTGAAATAAATAAAGTTTGAAAAGGCGGCATATGTTCGAAAATGGTCGTGATAATGTAATGGAAATAGATATAAACATTATTTTGATAATCTTAGATAACATATGAACTAACTGTGCCTACATGTAGGTCTGTAAATTAAGTGTGTACACTACAAAATGTGTGGCATGTGAATTTCATATGTTTTTCATATGAATTGCATATGAAAATTTCATACGCAAATGATATAACGTGAGCCGATATGCAATTCATATTCAAAATCTTCATATGCATTTCATATGCAAATCATATGAACTTCATATGCAAATCATAATAATTGCATATGAAGACCCATGTACAATGCTTTTAAATCTATAAAATGTTCATATGAATTTCATGTCGGCTCTTTTCATATGAATTTCATATGCAATTCATGTTTTTAATATGTTTTACATATGAACAGCATTTGAATTTGTTTCATATGAATTGAATATGTGACACATTTTGCTGTGTATGCGGCTGAATTAACAATTAATTCCCTCAATTTAACAATTCGTTCGCAGGAAATGACAATTAGTTCCCACGGGAACGAATTGTTAATTCGTGGGAACGAATTGTTATATCGTGGTAACGAATTGTTAATGCACTAGACTAAGTATAGTATTATTTGGTTAGAAGCCACCAAATAGTTTTACTATAATTATAACTTAACCGAATCCCCCGACAATGACAAGATTGCATGGTAGTTTTAGTGTATGTGACGAAATATTGTGATTTTTCCACGTCTAAAGAGGTTATAGTAACTACATTCCCGAGTTTCGTCCCCGGGTTATTACGAAAACCAGACACGGTACGGGTATCAAGGTGAATGATCACGTGGTTACAACAACAACAACAAAGGCTAAAAGTGTTGTAAGCGCGCTCACTACAAAGTAAGTATTGTCTGATATTTTCCTTAATATGCAACGGATTTTTATGAAATAAGGCGCATCAAATGCGTCTTCGTGAGCTGCATTTGGTGGTCCCGGGAGTTCGGGCACTATACTTATGTCGTTTTTTGCGAAGAATCGATTTCCGTGTCAGTAGACACGGAAATCGATTCTTCGCAAAAAACGACATAAGTTTGGGCCAAAGTACCGAGACCAACACATGCAGTTTAACAAGACGCTTTTGATGCGCCATATTTCATAAAAATCCGTTACATAATAAGGAAAAAATAAAAGAATACGTACTTTGAATCGCAGGGCTTCTGGAAGTTTCAGTACTTGCCGCTGTTGTTTTAACCACGTGATCATACAGCTTGGGGTATGGGGGTAGGATAAATTGCTTAGAGCACGGCTATCCGCATCTACGGTCGATAATCGACTCACAAAAACTCGCGGATTATCTCCTAGTACCAGTGCGTGGTTGGTCGGGAGTATGTGACGGGTAATTCAACGATCGGCGTTCATCCTTCCCGGAATTCCGACTGGAGACCTGGTTTGGCCCTCACATAATGTACGTCTTTGTCATTTTGTATGAGACAGTTGAATCTGGTTATACCCCTGATATGAGTATTACGATTATCAGTAATCATACTTTTTGCGGAAGGGGCCAAATGACTTTGGTGTGGTATGGACCTGGCACCAGGTCAGGTTATTCGAATTTCAGGGCTGATATATTTGTTCTCGATGTAAATATTCCGTTCTCATTTTTGGGATTTCCCCCCCCCCCCCCCCCCCACCCCCCCCCCCAATGCAGCAGGTTAAAACGGGATCAAACCCGTTTGCCCGGCCTTACATGACATCGGCTGTTGATAGGCCGTTAAGCACAAATATACAAACAAACAAACAAACAAACATCTCCTAGTACCGAACATGGCTGTACGAGGAGATAATCTGCTCACGGATTATCGATCGACACGCGGAAAACGTGCTCTAAATGTACGTATTACTTATACAGTGGAACCTCTCTAAACAGAACAACCTGGCTCTAAATGTACGTATTACTTATACAGTGGAACCTCGCTAAACCGAACAACCGTGCTCTAAATGTACGTATTACTTATACAGTGGAACCTCGCTAAACCGAACAACCTGGCTCTAAATGTACGTATTACTTATACAGTGGAACCTCGCTAAACCGAACAACCGTGCTCTAAATGTACGTATTACTTATACAGTGGAACCTCGCTAAACCGAACAACCTGGCTCTAAATGTACGTATTACTTATACAGTGAAACCTCTCTAAACCGAACAACCTGGCTCTAAATGTACGTATTACTTATACAGTGGAACCTCTTTAAACCGAACAACCGTGCTCTAAATGTACGTATTACTTATACAGTGGAACCTCGCTAAACCGAACAACCGTGCTCTAAATGTACGTATTACTTATACAGTTGAACCTCGCTAAACCGAACAACCGTGCTCTAAATGTACGTATTACTTATACAGTGGAACCTCGCTAAACCGAACAACCGTGCTCTAAATGTACGTATTACTTATACAGTGGAACCTCTCTAAACCGAACAACCTGGCGATATCGATGTGTTAAATTATGACCGATTTCACCGTGAAATATCGCTGATGTTCATCAGTGTTCGTGATTGCATGTGTTTCAGTGCTCATACATCGGAATTACAGTGAAACATCTCTAAACCGGACACCCTGGGGACCCCCAGGGTGTCCGGTTTGCAGATGTTACACTGTAGTATGTTCAACAATGAAAGTTTAACACAATGTTACCACTCTGAATGGCGGCTGAATGAAATCTCGGTCACGTCAAGTCGTAATTCGTACCTAAATAAATGTCAGAATTACTTGGACATAAGTAGCAAGTACAACGCAATATAAAGGGACGTTACATAAATAAAACTGTCGACACGAATCATACATGCCAGGCTTTAAGAAAAATATATTGTGGGATGCGAAGGTCTTTTGTGAATGATCTGGAATGGAATATAATTGACAAGTCGCCATACATATTGCACGAGCTAATTATATCGCTCTAGAATAGGGAATGTTCGCCCTAATTATATATACGAGTCTGCCGCTTTACACGTTTAGGTCTGGGTGGAAAAGAGGATATATGGCGTTTTCCAAAAACATACACAGCAAAATGTGCCACATATGCAATTCATATGAAAACAAATCATATTCTGTTCACATGTAAAATATATGAAAAACATATGAATTACATATGGAATTCATATGAAAAGAGCTGATATTTGAAAACTTGTTATATACATTTCATATGAAGACTTTTCATATGCATTTCATATGAATAATTTACATATGAAATTCATATGATTTTCATACGAAATGCATATGAATATTTTGCATACGAATTGCATATCTGCTCACTTTTAAATCATTTGCATATGAAATATTCTTTTGAAATTAATATGAAAAGCATATGAAATTCATATGCCACACATTTTGTAGTGTATGCACTGATCAGCCTACGCATGCACGCAGTCTGATCCACAGGTGGATCCACCTAGGACTCAGTAAATGGCTTATTTGAAAAACAGTTACCCCACCCACCCATTTCCATACTCTTTAAGGTATAGACTAACAGGCTCTATAGCCTAACATAAACGGGTGGGTTGGGTATATTTCGGCAGGGTTATTTACTGAGTCTTCTACCTGTGGTCTGATCAGGGGATACCACGTCCGCCATTCAGTCAGACATTTATGTAACGAAATATCTGTGTAGCTGAAAACAAATTCAATTTGGTATTGACAGACATGCTTGTAAATAATACTAGTTTTGGCTGCATATTATGGAAGGTAATATCCGCCATAATTATATGTGACTTGATGCTTGCGTGCTGATGACATTACAACTTATATTCATGTTATTTCATTCGACATTTGTGTTTCTTACGTTTGAAATCTGCTTGCTGTAATTGTATTTGTCTTTCTTACATGTCCATTCTGCTGATTGCTTTGTTAATTCGTCTTATTTACATTACAATTATTGATACGTCCTTATTCGTGTACCTGTTTTATTGCACTAATCATTTGCAATAGAAAGTAAGAACAAAGCACTTAGCACTTTGAATAAGGCCGAAAGCAGTAAGGACAAAGCCGCAGGAAGTTAGCATCAAGCTACAGTCCGAAAGCGGAAGGCCGCAAGCAGAAAGCATCAAGCTACTAGCAGAATGATGCAAGCAATATATGGGTTAGTAGTGCGTCACTATAACGTCAGATGGCACTGCTGTCCGCTCAAGTAATTCTCCCTCTAATAAATTATAGTCCTACATCTGATTGGCTGTTCAAATCACACCTCCAATGCCGGTGTTGATGTAAGATTTAACCCACAAATTATCACAGCATAGGTTAGAAGACACCAAATAGTTTTACTATATACTTTAACCGAATCCCATCTAATAAGGCCAGTCTCTCCTACTTTCACTATTCCTATGTATCTTGTGGGACCTACTTGTACATGACCTGCAGCCGGTCTGTACTGGTTCTGCATGAATTAAACAATAGGTTCACTTATTCCTAAGAAAGAAAAATCCAACCACGTCATGTCCTCCAATATTGTTTACATTTTGTATTGGCCACGGAAAGTCTGTTTACATCACATGACCAACACCCCCACATGTACCTCAAGTGAAACTGGGAAGTAATGGATCAAGATTTGCAAGCAAACTGTGACCTCAAAACACCCGCACGATTTTGTTCATACTGGACTACTATTACGCCCTTGACGATTTCGCACCATTTATTAATCTCTAATCTATATTAACTAAAGTGTATACGTATGTATGGTGTTTGACTTACTAATGTGTTTTATACATACACGTATCCTCATAATTAAATTACATATGTACGTAATTGAAAACAATCACATTTTTATAGTATTAAGTTTCACATATGGTAACTTACACAGGTTGACTGTCAAACTGGCCCGTTACCGATGCAAACCATTAACCGTCAAGGATCAGACTAAGGTGGCGCACCACCATTGATTTTCTCTAAAACACTAACTCGTGATCACACATTTTGCTATTCTCTGCTACTTTCATTTTTCTTATGGATGTTGTGTGACCTATTTTCCAATAACCTGCATTTATTCTGCTCTGGATCTTGACTAATTAAAATATAGATTTAATTATTGTTGAAGCTGGGGTCCCATCTAGTACGTACACTTTTTTCTTTATGGAAATTAAATAAGTGTATAATTGCAACTAGTCCACCACTTTCAAAAATTACGAGTGCTAGCTACACAGATATAATTATTTAGTAATCTTTAATGTACTCATAGAAACTCGCGGTGGTATCAAGCTAGTTCCATATGCAAATGATGCAGTATTTTTAAATTATTTATATCAACTAAATGCTGAATAAATATTTTTATCGACACATCATAAAGTATGATATTGCACATCAAAAAATAAATAAATGGAATAAATAGTTGCTTCCGTTATCACGTTAAGGAAACACGGTTGTCGCCTCTGATATCACACTGACATTTCGCGTTTGATATAAAAAACATAATAATGTCAATTAGTAAGTCTGGTAATGGTAAATCAACAATGTTCATTTTGCCAGAAAAATGTCAGATTGAAAGAATAAAGAAAAACATGTCTCCCTGTATTATAACCTGGCATGTAGTACTCTAGGTATAAGGTTAGAGAAATTCACACCAGTTTCAGCATATTTGAAGCAATTAAAAGAAAACACTGAGCCTGTTGGTCACCGATGTATGGGTGGATTCAATGGGGGTGGGGGGGGGGTGGAAGACCCGGCGCGCGCCCCCTCCCCTAAATTCGCCGAGTAAAGAGATTGTTTACAAGTTACAAGGCACGTTTCTATATTCGCGTTGTGAATTTATTGTTTATTGGGGGGTGCAGCCAAAAAATAAACGCGGGGCAGCAGCAGCAGCAGCAGTAGCAGCAGCAGCAGCAGCATCATCCGTCGGCATCCACAACAACAACAACCTGAACTACAATCCTACGCTCGTTCGATAATATAGTCAAGTATTGCAAAATAGTTACGTCCGCCCCCCCCCCCCCTAACCCGAAATCCTGGATCCGCGCCTGACATGACGAGGTTGGTCCCACAACATCCATACGAATAGTGAAAGTAGGAAAGACTGGCTGGGATTCGGTTAAATTATACAGTAAAACTATTTGGTGTCTTTTAACCTAAACATGGCGCAACAGAAAAGGCGGCACCAATCTAGATCAACACCGTTGTTCCCAAATTACTGTTACAATTGTTGTTGTCAAGGGGCGTGGCTTAGCGAGCATAGCAAAACAGCGATGCAATAATCAATAATGGAACTCGGGATGTCACTACCAGTGAAGCATCATGCTACTTAGAATGTAATCAACACACAACGCATAGAAACAGTACGAATGAATAAAGCATCACATACATAGAAATGTAATAAGACGGACATAACTTAGAATGTCATCAGCCAGCAAGCATCAAGCCACATATAACTGTAATAAGACGGATATAACTTAAATTGTCATCAGCCAGCAAGCATCAAGTCAAATACAATTATGGCGGATATGACCTTCCATAGGATATAGCCAGAGAGGTTGAATGCAATGTTGATGAAATCTCGTGAAATGTCACGAATACGGGATATAACGAGAGAGGTTGAATGCAATGTTGATGAAATCTCGTGAAATGTCACGAATACGGGATATAGCGAGAGAGGTTGAATGCAATGTTGATGAAATCTCGTGAAATGTCACGAATACGGGATATAAAAACGAGAGAGGTTGAATGCAATGGTTGTTGAAATCTCGTGAAATGTCACGAATACGGGATATAGCGAGAGAGGTTGAATGCAATGTTGTTGAAATCTCGTGAAATGTCATGACTACGGGATATAACGAGAGAGGTTGAATGCAATGTTGTTGAAATCTCGTGAAATGTCATGACTACGGGATATAACGAGAGAGGTTGAATGCAATGTTGATGAAATCTCGTGAAATGTCACGAATACGGGATATAACGAGAGAGGTTGAATGCAATGTTGTTGAAATCTCGTGAAATGTCACGAATACGGGATATAGCGAGAGAGGTTGAATGCAATGTTGTTGAAATCTCGTGAAATGTCATGACTACGGGATATAACGTGAAAGGTTGAATGCAATGTTGTTGAAATCTCGTGAAATGTCATGACTACGGGATATAGCGAGAGAGGTTGAATGCAATGTTTTTGTTGAAATCTCGTGAAATGTCACGAATACGGGATATAGCGAGAGAGGTTGAATGCAATGTTGATGAAATCTCGTGAAATGTCACGAATACGGGATATAGCGAGAGAGGTTGAATGCAATGTTGTTGAAATCTCGTGAAATGTCATGACTACGGGATATAGCGAGAGAGGTTGAATGCAATGTTGTTGAAATCTCGTGAAATGTCACGAATACGGGATATAGCGAGAGAGGTTGAATGCAATGTTGATGAAATCTCGTGAAATGTCATGACTACGGGATATAACGGGCTTCCTTTAGATGGATATACATACACTCGAGATGGCTGTTTAACCCTTTCAACATCACATGCCTGTATAGTGGTATTGGCAAACAGTGTAGATCCAGATGAGACGGCTCGTTCCGAGCCGTCTCATCAGGATCTGCACTGTTTGCAAGTCATTTTCATTTTTGTTTAGAACAAAATCACCCCCTTTTAATAAATAGACTAGTCTGAAAATCAGTTTGTGACGGTTGCATTGGCTGCAAAATTAACATATCAATATTAATTCCAGTTATTAAGGGGTCAAAGAGTTAAAAGGTTAGACTCAGGCTACGGTCGCCTTGGATGCCGTTTGGTAGACTGGGCACTGGTGCCAACGCGGGCTTCGGAGATTTAGGCTAATTTCGATCAAATCCACTATACGGTCGATTCCGTACCAATAAAGTGTGATTGCAAAACTAAGGTGTTCGTCTTAGAGAGGTTCCAGGGACTCGATGATGACAAGGACGTTATATTTATCAGCAACCTACATGTACGCGTAGCTGCGCACTGGCCAACTATATGGTTACCATGGCAACATGGCCAACGTTGATAAACATGTCAGGGTAAATTTACTGATGTAATATTAATTTCTCTGACATTTCATTGGACGAACGACGGCACGTGACGTTACCCGCATGAGTAGTCAGTGTAATGACGCAACGTAAATAAGTCTGCGTTCATTCACGGAAACAGCATCATCATTGCACATTGCATGTGTTAACACTTACATAATACATAGTATGACAAATTGTATATGAAATGAGAAGAAGCTATGTGATTTTTGTGTACCTAAGATGTCTAAATGAGAATTATTGCAAAATAACTTCCGTAAATGACCTCGAACGCTGAATAGCTGTTTGTGCCTACTGCGTGGGCATGTACCTTTAATACATGTAGCTGTTTCGATCAATCTGTATAAGCACACATGGACATCATGATCTACACTTAACTCTTACACTACTGGCAACTAAAACTGCCGTCTGTTGTTGTTTTATACGTTGCATTCTTTCTCAATAAAACATGGTTTGATGTACTTTAGCTTTCCTAATAAAACATGATTTGACAGCACTTTAGTTTTCCCAATAAAAACATGGTTTGACAGCATTTTAGAATCATTTCCTTTGGAAATGATTCTAAAGTGCGGCCAAACCATGTTTTTATCATTTCAATTGGATATGATTCTAAAGTGCTGCCATACCATGTTTCAGTGGTAATGATTTTAATCTGCTTTCAAAGTATGTTTTATTGCTGCCTAAGCATGTTTTTTATTCAGTATATATATACAACAGACGACAAATACATTATTCAGCATTGTCAGGGTTTCAGCAAATGACCCATATATTCTACCTATGGTGGCATATTTCTGCCATCTATATAACGTGATACCGTGATAGTTAAGTCGTCCTACTACACCTTATAAGACGTCTTAACTACATAATTATCGCCTCACGACGTCTTACTAACTTGTCAAGACGTGATAAATCGGACGCAATAATTATCACGAAACCTTGTCAAAACATGATTTTGTCCATTGATGACATCCTTTTTTTATTTGAATGTCTTCAGATGTTCTCGTCGAATAAAAACAATAAGACGACTTATATGTAATACAGTTTATCCAGTCGTGACCAGTTAGTAAGACGTCTTGACGCGATAAGTATCGCGTCAAGACGACATACTGGCCGATCAAGACCAGTAGCCGATTTCAAAGTATACTTATCTATCAAAGTATACTTTGTGGGAGAAATTTTCAATTTAAGGAGAAATGTATTAATTTTTATTATACTGAATTCATTACATTATCACAGCAATTTTGGCTGTGATAATGTAATAAATTCAATATATTAATTATGCATACTTTTAATCATCAATTATATGCAGTCGGTAGTTCTATATGAAATAACGCATTTCGGGAAAAATAAATGATTATTCCCTCAAAGTATAATTTGCTAGACAAGTATACTTTGCAATTTTGATGAAATCGGCTACATGTAGTTGGTAATAGAAATGCTGTCACAATTGATCTCGTCCTGATGCGATAATTATCTGGTTAAGACGACTTACAAAATGTATAATACATATTAAGACGACTTACAACATGTATAATACATATTAAGACGACTGACCTTACGTTACGTTATCATGTTAAGTAGATGGCAGAATTATGCCACCATATTTACCCTAAACCAGGAGATGGTGGAATTGAGAGGACAGTCAATTTTACACTCCAACGTCGCTGATGTTCCCATCATCATTGTTGCATTATGGGGCGGCTCTTCAAACGAGATGTGTTCTGGAACGTGACAATGCGAGAACATGACATAATACAATGGTTGTTGTTGTTGTTTTTGTTATTTTACTTTATGGGATGGACTTGTTGTGTAGCATTTGTCGTCTAGAATACACCTTTAAAGGTACATGCCCACTCAGTAGGCACAAAATGTTCTTTATAGGAATTAAATAAGTGTATAATTGTGTCACTATTCCACCAGTTCTAAACATTACAAGTGCCGGATATACAGATATAACCATTTTAGTAATATTTATTTTACTGATAGTGACGCGCGGTGGTATCAGGCTATTTCATATGCAAATGAACATGATGATATTTTTAATTATTTATACTAATTAAATGCGTCACCTGAAAAAAATAATACTTTCGACAGTTAATAATATATGATCATTGCACATCAAAAAATAAATACAGAGAATAAATAGTAATGTCCGTAACATATTAAGGAAACACGGTTATCGCCCCTGACATCAGTATGAAAATTTGCGTCCGATATAAAATGTATAGTAAAGCCAATTACTATGTGGGGTAATGATGAATTTCTCTGATATAAAGATCATTGTGTGCTACTGGGTGGGCATGTCTTTAAAACTCCACCTATACCGTATAATTCCAACCGAATTCACCAAACTAATATGATTTTAAACTGTCCGCAATAATACAATATAATTGTGTGGATAAGCATTGTGATATCTAAAAAGGTGGGTTCCTGGTAATATGATTTTAAATTATATTTTTCATTTTATTTTCAAATTCCAACGAACATGACGTACAGTGCACACCAATCGTGACGTAACATAACATGACAATATGGTTTATAAGAGAACGTCGCTCAGAGCTACGGAGGCGCCCAGGGGACATGGATTTTTTTATTAATTCGTTCCCACGAAATAACAATTCGTTCCCTCAAATTAAATTTTTTTTCCGTTGAATTAACAATTCCTTCCCACGATATAACAATTCGTTCCATCGAATTAACAATTCGTTCCCATGGAATGACAATTCGTTCCCTCGAATTAACAATTCGTTCCCACGAATTAACAATTCGTTCCCGTGGGAACGAATTGTTGTTTCATGAGAACGAATTGTCTTTTTTTTAATATGTACTAGAAAAATGAAGCGAATGATGTGTTCTCATTATGTATTGCAGTTTATTCTATAATTCGCTGAATTTAACTTCATATTCCAAATAAAAATGTGTTTTGTCGAAATAGCCAGGAGAGAGATCGGATTGTCAACAGTATAGTCCGGGTATCATTAGACTTTGTAAACGATACTGATTTGCACCCTATATATGTATAATTCTGACAATACAGTGGATATATAACGACACAAACGTGTTTACTTGCTTATCCGAGTCACCATGAACATTCTTTGCCACACACTTGTATAGGTTACTGTCGGATACTGTGCTGTTCTTGATCGTAATGACGCTGGGCCCAAACCGAGTGCGGACCACGTCAAACGTCGATGGAGATGGGGTCCAGGTAAGTCTGGGAGGCGGGTAACCGGAACTGACGTCACAATTCAGCGTGATGTCGGGAGTTTTCTGTCACTCGTATTTCTTGTACGTGTTGTGTAAACGCAGGAGGTGCTGGAATAATCAGTATACTACGCTGAGAATGCTGGTTACAACTGATAATGTTGTCGTTAAACAACGAGTGACACCTTTTTCTATACATTGCATACGAGGGTCAGTCAACATTAACTCTTTCAAAACTACACCTGTCTGGTAGTGGTCATTTTCATATTTTTGAGAACAAAAACACCCTCTTTTTACAAATCATTTTGTAACGATTGGATTGCTTGCAAGCTTAACATATCAAACACAATCCATTCCAGTTACTTAGGGCTGGGTGAAAGGGTTAACTGACCCTCGTATCATTCTACTGTATGTTGATTAATTCACACTCCCTTCGAATGCCCTCGGCAATGGCGTTGGGTTCTTATGAAAGCTACAGCAATTCAATTTATATATTTATATACCTGGTATGGAAGGTGTTCAAGCCAATTCCCACCCTTAAATATGAGCCGAATCGAATCGAAATTCAATTTGTATCCCGTCAACACAGTGCTTATGTGCCGTGAAACACGGTGCCGTGAAACATTTTTCATATCCAGTCATACTATTTTTGCATTTTACAGCCATTTGTTAGGTGTTCACTGGGATAATAGAATAGTAGGTCAGTGCGGTGAATGGGAAAAATATTTGGCGCGGCACGGAAACGGACTGTGCTCGGTATAGCCTCGCCCATCCCGTTTCCTGAGCCTTGCCAGATATTGTTTCCCATAAGTGGGATCCGGAATTGGACTTGATATGTACCACGGTATATATAACACACATTTACCAGAACTTAGTGAATGGTAACACATGTACGTATACTCGTATACATTTAACTATTCGTTTTGTAATAGTGTGAATGTATTAGATCTACGATGACAATGCGTATACAGTGATGAGATTATTTAGAGGTTAATACGTGGCTTGTTTCATATCGGCCTAGGTATCGGCCCGAGGTAACTTGGTATCAGCCTGAGACCGACGGTCGAAGGCTGATACCAAGTTACCGAGGGACGATATCTAGGCCGATATCAAAGAAGACACGTATTAACGTCTTTATTACTTAGATTACTTAGATATCAATTGCAATATCAATCATCCGGCAGTTGTGGTAATCCTATATTAAAATCTATACCGTTATCCACGATTGAATGATGAAATACAGAGCCTACACATTTAAATTCCCGGCATCTGTCAAAATTTACGCAGCGATAAAGTAAACATACGCAATGCGCATGCCCAAAGGAACTGGTTTAATACGCGCGCGAGACATGGTATCGGACTGGAAACGGCGGTATCAGAATAGTAACGATGGTATTAGACTAGAAATGGCAGTATCAGACTAGAAGTTTCAGCATCAGACTGGAAAACACGCCGTATCAGCCTGGACTGTGTATACTATTGCTGTAGGCAAATACAGGCAATTTATAGGCAAACGTTGATATCTAAGTAATAACAAGGAATATGTGCGTGTTAAGGGCCCGTTCTATACCTGTTCATCATATAATTAAACGTAAATGCTTCCTCAATTGAGTCCGTTGGCTTGTTTTTTCTATGATTACGTACACTATTGTATTATATGTTCTACTTCTAATGGTTGGTTCTTCGTCAAACGCCACATGAGTGAAACGTGCTGATAGCTGTAACACACAAAGATGGCCGAGTTGGCATCTTCACACGCAGTATAGGACAGACTAACGAGGCAGAAAAGAAATGGCTTTGACAGCACATGAGAATCGTCTCCACTGGAGACGATTCTCATGTGCTGTAAAAACCAGGTTTTTTTTGTTAGTGTTCATGTATATGTTATACGCATATTCCATCACATTTACGAAGCAATTATCTTCGAATCACGGGATGATGAGGTGAATAACGGGTCATTAAGCAGTAGCGACATTCTCCAACTGTATGCCATTAATTAATCACGTAATCCGGGATCTGTTCATTCATATCTGGTCACTGACAACAATAATTACCAGATTCTGACAACAAGAAGTCCCTGGCGTGAGCGGGATTCCCGACCCTCCAGAATTCCCGGGATCGCCCTTCATCCCTGGTGGCCCCGCATCGCCTTTGAGACCTGCAATATCCACGCACGGGTGTTTGAAGAGATCCTCATTAAGTTGGTGGCATATGCAGGGGGCTCCAGATAAGGAATTAGTAATTGAGTATTGTCACTCCATCATTTCTGAAACAATTGGGTATTTCAAAATTTCAATTGGGTAAAATAAAATCACACTACTGTTTACACATAAACATATAGCAATTGTTGAACAGTTTGCTTCTAAATGAAGACATGTCTTGGCATTTCATTAGAATTTTCTCCTTAGAGACAATTCTAATGAAATACCATGACGTGCTTTCATGGAAAATAAGAAAAATATGCTATATTTGTGGTCTGTTTATGGTCTGGGTATTTTCGTGGATTGGGTGGATTTTGTTGGTGTTTGGTAATTTACATAGTTTTGTGCAACTATCAACTACAAATGCTCAAACATTACACACGACATAAATCCCCAATTATCTACACATTCACCGGAACGAACTTTCGAGCCCCTTTTATATTGTCAAAACACCCATTACCCAAAATCACCGTACTGTAATTCGCGGGAGTTGACGTAAAGTGTATCTTGGTAACAATGCACACATACATATAACCCATAAACCCTTAAACGACTCGGAGACATTACCAAAAATCACCGTACTTTAATTCGCGGGAGGTGACGTAAAGTGTCTCTTGGTAACAATGCACATACATATAACCCATAAACCCTTAAACGACTCGGAGACTGGACTCGATACATGTACATATGTGGCTGTGACTGGAGAAATTGGGCCTATGCGGTTTGTGACCAGTGTAGATCCAGATCAGCCTGTGCATCCGCACAGTCTGATCAGGATCTGCACTATTCGCCATTCCATCAATGAAACACCCAGCATGCTTCTAACAAGCAATATAGATCGTTATCATGCTACATGAGTGTGCAATTTGATCAGGAGATATACTGGTCCAAATTCCATAAGCTCATTTCTCCAGCCACAGCCACATATAACTATTTAACCTGAACACATTAGAATCATATTAAAATATTACGTGATTTTTACATTCTAAGGAGTATACATGATAAATGCAAACTGTTGTTATATTATTAAATGAAAATACATGCACTTGGCGACAATATTTTTTTTCCCGAGCGCAGCTGGATGACGTCATTAAACATGGTTCCCATGGTTGGTTCAATTTTGAAATAATTGTATATCCGAAACCCTGAGATTCATATCTTGAAATATAACGAAAAGTACGTTGTATACTAATATTGTCACAAAGAAAACCCCAGCGACATAGCGAACTGTAGCCCCATATATACCTAACTCTCAGTAAATTGCATGCTATTGTGTTTACCACAAATCAACCACATCCTTACGTTTAGACATTCTTCCAACGTGCGTCTATTAATGTTTGTAGAAAATAAATGACCTTTTTAGCAATAAAATCATCAACATTTGTTATTGTCCGAACAGGTGCTTGGATCAATGCGCGATCACTTTTACCAACGACTCTCGGAGAAAACTCCGATTCGCGATCGGCGAATTCGTGGCGTATAATGTGTGAAACACAGACACTGAGAAGCAGACAAGCCAGAAGTAGCCATAAATCCACCTCTCCCACAACTCCAATCTAATCTACACGACCTCCATTCTTACCCCCACCACTCCCATTTCACAATAGAGCTGGTGGGGGTTAGAATGGAAAGGTGGAGGTCTGACTTGCGGTCGACTTCTACACAGCCGCCCGCGTTAATGTTGCCCTGTATCAACGTTTCTGAACATCTATTGGCAATACCAACTCGCAGTCAAGCAATTGTATTGTCTGAGCCTGAGCTGTAGCACAACTCAGGCTCAGCCAATCAAGCTGCTTGATTTCAGCCACAATATTCAAGTACATGTATTTTGAAATAATGAAATTGACAAATATTGGCAAGATTAGCGCAGATGGTAGTGTATTGACTTTCCGTGTAACCGGAGTTTACCGACTCTTGCCGAGAGCGATAGCGCGGAAAACTGTCAATATTGACTTTAATGTGTTGAGTGGTATGGAAACCAAGATTTCGTTGTTTTCAGATTGCGATAAAGATACAAATCTTGAGATTATGTGTATCTCTATCAGACAGTTAAAGTTAGTACTAAATCATTTTGCCAACCATCATGACCATGTTCCTGTGCCAGAAACAAATCTGAAAATTGGATTGAGAAACGTCCATTAGACGATTTCACCAACATTGCAAAGAATACTTTTCTAGCAAAGTATACTTTGAGGGAGCAATCATTTATTTTTCCTGAAATGCATTATTTCATATTGAACTAACGACTGCATATATGTGATGATTAAAAGTATGCATAATTATTATACTGAATTTATTACATTATCACAGTCAAAATGGCTGTGATAATGTTATAAATCCAGTATAATAAAAATTAATAAATTTATCCTAAAATTGAAAATTTCTTCCTCAAAGTATACTTTGCCAGAAAAGTATACTTTGCAATGTTGGTGAAATAGGCTACAGGGGCATTAACGCCATTCGTGAAGACGCCCGTGTTTGACGACTCTAGCATTAACGTCACCTTAACGAAGCTGATCGTGACAGCTACATGTAAGAATGTACTATTGACGTATTGTCCACCTGCTCGTTACTTGACCGGTTGGCTAAAGTGCAGAAAAACTGACAAAAACAACTGGCATAACTGGCATAGACTGATTCTAAGGAGCCCCGCAGGGGACATAGAATTATTTTTGTTATCAATTCGTTCCCATGAAATAACAATTCGTTCCCTCAATTTAACAATTTGTTCCCACGAATTAATAATTCGTTTCCACGTTTTTGAAAACGTAAATAATGACAAAATCATCAGAAATCAGCTGAAGATTCTCAAGCCTGCTATAATTTGGATAAGTTTATTAATTATATGAGGAATACGTGTTTGATCAGCAACGACGCTATGCCGATTGTAATTTATTGCAATATCCAACATATCTCTCGTTGGTGAGCATATTACCTTAAACCAGTATTAGATCGGCGTCGGCACAAGAGAAATAGAGGATATTCATATTTTTGCAACGAATATGACATATTTTTTGTCCGGCACTGCAGGTGCGCGTTATGTATATAAATGTAGATAGCGGAAGTAGTCGTATTTTCACCGGAAGATTTATTTCATCGATGAGAAAATATGACTTTTATTTACATCGTATAACTATGTATTTCATGGGTAGGTATATAATAAAATAGCATGTTCCCAATCTGGGTGTTCAAGTTCTTACAAACATGGTAGATCAAAAAGACATGTCATGTTAATTGTTATGTTGTTATTTTGTACTTCAGATATCTGCTTAATTTCATGAAATACGGTTACAAAATTTACAATATTTTCCGTAAATGGCGTTAAAAGTTGAAAAAAATTCTAACAATTTTCCGCATGTACTCTGAAAATTGTGTCAACTTTCGTCTTTATTTGATAAATATCGTAAAACGTATTTAACGAAATTACCCTAATGTCCGAAGGTACAAAATCACATGGTGTGTCTCAATTATCAGTGTAAGATTCTCAGGGACTACCAATATATAAACCGCATAATTATGGTTCGTTTCGAAAGAGAAACTTTGAACCATTTCTGGTAGTACTAGGTCTAATATCTCCCATGTCGTATTGCCGTTTTTCGCCGATATTGATTTTGAAAATACAGTGAAACCTCGCTAAACCGGACACCCTGGGAGGTCCCCAGGGTGTCCGGTTTAGCGATGTTTCACTGTAAATCAGGCATTTGAATATTCCGAGCCATAGTTGTGTGCTATGCGATCACGAACAGGCATTATCACCCGAGTTAAATGACCAAACCCATCAAAATTATGATCACATAATTATATTTCTTGTTTTCCGGTTTAGAGAGATTTCACTGTTCTCAGTAAATAATGTCGTAAGTTGACATAAATCTCGTAGCTCATGTAGAATTGAATTCTGCATGAGCTCTGAAGATGTTTTGTCAATTTTCGACATCATCTACCGAAAAAGATGACAAATTTTCGAAATCCTTATTGGCGAAATACAACGATACGACAAGGGAGGTAATCCCGGATGATGTGTCAAATGAGGGATCATAGCTAGTTATCTCCCGTTGAATGTATTTATAGAACTGCGATACAATGGTGTAGTTTAGTGACGTATTGCGGGTAAAAGGGCGAATGTAGCATGATCTGTTATGACAAGGAGCAAGTTGTTATTTCCACTGATCCAGATCATCCTACATATCTGATAGTATAGTAAGTATAGTGATCATCCTACATATCTGATAGTATAGTAAGTATAGTGATCATCCTACATATCTGATAGTATAGTAAGTATAGTGATCATCCTACATATCTGATAGTATAGTAAGTATAGTGATCATCCTACATATCTATAGTATAGTAAGTATAGTGATCATCCTACATATCTGATAGTATAGTAAGTATAGTGATCAGCCTACATATCTGATAGTATGTATAGTGATCATCCTACATATCTGATAGTATAGTAAGTATAGTGATCATCCTACATATCTGCTCAATCTCATCCGCAACTACATTATTTGCCAGATCATATGTTCACACTTATTTAATGTTATTGCAATCAATGTAGACTCTGATCACACTGTACATATGTGCAGTCTGATCTGGGTCTACTCTGCTTGCAAAACTCAATTGTTGTGCTATTCAGTAAGAAATAAACGCTGAAATACGGCACAGGACCGGATCTCTATAAATAGATTTACAAAGGGAAGTAACTAGCTACGATCACGCAGGATGAAGATCAATTACCCGGAGCTCCAGACGCGCCTCTGTCCCCTTTCGGTCCGAATGGTCCGGCATTCCCAGTGTCCCCGTTAGCCCCTGCTGGTCCCGAAACTCCCTGTGCACCGGGGACACCCTGCATACCGGGATCGCCTTTCGCACCTGGTGATAAAACATTTGTGAAACGCCATGTGATTTTGTACCTAAGAATATCTCATAAGCATTATGTACAAAATGTACGACACAATGCAACCTCTATACAACAGCCATCCATGGGAAGACGCAAAACTGGCTGTTGTAGAGAGGTGACTGTCGTAGGGAGGTTAATGCTGAATTAAATTTTGTCGTCGGCTGTTTATTTATTTTCTTCGATAACTCTCATCAAATACATGCTTTGACAGCATTTTAGAATCATTTCCAATGGAAATGATTCTAAAGTGCTGTCAAAACATGTTTTTATTGAGGAAGAATGCAAAAGCAACATGAGACGACAATGTTCGTGTTAATCAGTCTAAGGGTTAGATACAGAGGAAATCATCTATTTGGGATATAACATAGCGGCTGTTACAGAGAGGGTGTTGTTGTAGAGAGGTGGCGTTTCGTGGAGGTTCCACTGTATTTTCCGTAAATGACGTTGACAGTGGACGATATTTTCATCTTTCGACGTCAGTTGCATAAAATATCAAGTCTGTCTCATTGATGATGACAACGGAGTGACGTTACGTTTAATATGTACTACAGTCTGTTCCACGTTTTGCTGCCGACAAAATGTTGGCTATTAAACACATTCACTTAAAATATTGAAATGTTAGTACTTTTTATCAATAAAAAAATCACCCTCCCCCAAAACAAATATTTAATGAAATTCCATCAAATGTTTATTTTATTCCGAAAAAGCAATTTAACATGGGACAAATTGAGGTGGGGAGTGTCCTGGAGGGTCGAAAAACGAACTGTTTGTACATTGACACTGAAACCTGGCTAGATAGCTTGAACATGATGTAACTAAGAAAACGAAAGTTAGATTTTGAAATCAGTCCACAAATTCCAAAATTATTTTTAAGAAAACTTTAATAGAAAACGTCTATATTTAATGGAATTTCAACAAATAAATGTTCGCGGAGAGCTCGACTTTTTTGTTACTGACGAAAAAGTACTTTGATTTAGATTTGATGTAACTGAATGGGCTGCGATATGTTCGTTTTGCAACTAATCCAATCATCGCAAAATGATTTTCAGACTAGTCCATTTATAAAAAGGGGGTATTTGTTTTTATCAAAAATATGAAAATTACTTTCAAACAGTGCAGATCCTGATGAGACGGCTCGTTACGAGCCGGCTCATCTGGATCTGCACTGTTTGCATAAACCGATATAACGGGCTTTCGGGTTCAAAGGGTTAATGGCCGAAAGTTCGTCAGGAATCAAAACGTGCAACAGACAGTAGGGTAAACAGGGTCGTTATCCGACAGAGTCACCTAGTAGCTAGTTACCTTGTATGCATGTACCATATATTTGACAGAGTCACCTAGTAGCTAGTTACCTTGTATGCATGTACCATATATTTGACAGAGTTACCTAGTACCATAGTTACCTTGTATGCATGTACCATATATTTGACAGAGTTACCTAGTACCTAGTTACCTTGTATGCATGTACCATATATTTGACAGAGTCACCTAGTACCATAGTTACCTTGTATGCATGTACCATATATTTGACAGAGTTACCTAGTACCTAGTTACCTTGTATGCATGTACCATATATTTGACAGAGTTACCTAGTACATAGTTACCTTGTATGCATGTACCATATATTTGACAGAGTCACCTAGTACCTAGTTACCTTGTATGCATGTACCATATATTTGACAGAGTCACCTAGTAGCTAGTTACCTTGTATGCATGTACCATATATTTGACAGAGTCACCTAGTACCATAGTTACCTTGTATGCATGTACCATATACTTGACAGAGTTACCTACTACCTAGTTACCTTGTATGCATGTACCATATATTTGACAGAGTCACCTAGTAGCTAGTTACCTTGTATGCATGTACCATATATTTGACAGAGTCACCTAGTACCATAGTTACCTTGTATGCATGTACCATATATTTGACAGAGTCACCTAGTACCTAGTTACCTTGTATGCATGTACCATATATTTGACAGAGTCACCTAGTAGCTAGTTACCTTGTATGCATGTACCATATATTTGACAGAGTTACCTAGTACCATAGTTACCTTGTATGCATGTACCATATATTTGACAGAGTTACCTAGTACCGAGTTACCTTGTATGCATGTACCATATATTTGGACCACGTTTTCGCGACCTATTATGTTGCCAGTGAACATGTTAAATACCAAAAAATATACATTTTATTTGACAAAGGAAAATACAATTGTCTATGGGTATTTAAAGATGGAGTCCCGCACATCAGGGTGTTATCTTTTATTCTAATGCACTCTATAAATATCACGCAATCTGATTGGCTGATGGTCATACATTACAGGTAGATCATTGCTGATGAACGGTCGAAAATTATTTAAATATGTATTCCTACGCCAGTAGTAAAGAAATGCATTAGAAATTGGTTAACGTCATTGTAATTTTGAAATTTGCGGCGCGTCGCCATTAAACAGATTTTCCGACCTATCATTTTCTGATATACGCCGCAAATTTCAAAATTACAATACAGTTAACCCTATATTAGTTTCAAGCAGTATATATGGCATTTATATACATAAATAGAAATTAACCCTTTGAACCCGAAAGCCCGCTATAGCGGTTTATGCAAACAGAGCTGATCCAGATGAGCCGGCTCGTAACGAGCCGTCTCATCAGGATACGCACTGTTTGAAAGTAATTTTCATATTTTTGAGAACAACAAATACCCCCTTTTTATAAATGGAATAGTCTGAAAATCATTTTGCGATGATTGGATTGGTTGCACAATTAACATATCGCAGCCCATTCAGTTACTAGGGGTGAAAGGGTTAAGTGATATTACCTTATTTGATTGACGGAGTATAATAGTGTTGAGGCCAGGGGAGATAACCGCGTATTCACTTTCCTTTTTCTTTCGTTCTTCACTCTTCAATCTCATTTTTGTCCAATGTTAACTATCCATAGAAATATATTTTTGCAATAAAATCAATAGTTGATGGAATTACACTACTGTGTTATTTATTCATTTCACTACTAAGGCCATTTTATGCCATAAATTCATATATACAGGGATTCCGCTGGGGAAAATAAAAAAATCGCCACTTCCAAAAAAATCAATTTTTTTTTTGGTTTTCGAAAATTTTAAGTTTGTATCGCCAATTGTTTATTTGTATCGCCAATTGCGAATGTGGCGATCGCCAGCGGAATCCCTGTATATAGTTAGCCCCCATAATCAATGGTATGGTACGTGTACGCATTAAATGATTACCGAAGAACTCCGATCATACCCATGCATTACGTCTGATATAAAATGTACCATAATGCCAAACAATACGTGGTGTATTGATGAATGAATGATTATTTTGCCGGAATATGTCTCAGATGATGTATCTGATATAAAGAACAGTTCGTGTCCACTGAGTGGGCATGTACTTTAATATGGTCATTAGGATTATTTGTTGTGCTACAAATAATTTCCTAAAGATACGGTCTTTGGGCAGAAATTGACATGTTTGCCGTTCTAGCGAGGACTCTGTTTACCCATCTTGAGTGAATCGGGGTATCATTAGCAGGTACGCAATGACGTATATATACCATTGATACGATAATTAACAGAGTATGGAAGGCGTTCGAGCCAATTCCCACCCTTAAATATAAGCCGAATCGAATAGAGTCTAAGTCATCACCGCTGCAGTCGGTTAAAACATCGAGGCATGTCAAACATGTCAAATTCCATTCGTTTTCGTTCCCACGAATCAGTCTCCTGGAGGATATCACTGTTGGCGGGCGGGTCTAGACATATTCATATCCCACACAGAACACATAACCGCCTGCGTTAATCTTGCGCAGATTATCAATGTTTTTACGACATTATTTCCTAGAAGCATTTATAATTTATTACTCGAAATTTAAACAATGTTACCGTTTATTCCACCTTAGCCGGTTTGCTTGCAATTGTCTATGAAAGTCCACATAACCGTAAAAGCTTGTTTTCTAAACGTGTTTAAACCATTTATATTGGTAATCCAACTCTTAATCAAGCAATTTGATTGTTTGAGCCTGGGCTGTAGCACAGCTCAGGCTCAGACAATCAAGCTGCTTGATTCGAAGTATTTTGAAATACATAAATGTATAATTACTGGCATTATCAGCGTAGGCGCCAGTGTAGTATGTGATCACCGATGCGATATTGTCCGGCACGCCATTTATTGCCGTCTGGCGATAAAATATAACTACGGGATCCGGAGATATCGCCACCAGTTACAGAGCCTTTCAATGCCGACGCACCAAATAAAGATAGCGAACGAGCGATTGAATATGGATTCCATCAATCATTGACAGTAAGTGCATTCTGCACGCACAGCTACATTTGTTGCTTTACGTGCGCCGCTATACTACAGTGAAACCTCGCTGAACCGAACACTCTGGGAGGTCCCCAGGGTGTTCGGTTAAGAGAGGCTTCACTGTCAATCAGGTATTTGATAATTTTGAGCCATAGCTGTGTACTGTGCGATCACGAACATGATGTGTATCACATGAGATACATGACCAAGAAAATCATAAATAAATAAATAAGACCACAAGTGCTTAATTGGTGTCTGGTTAAGAGAGGTTTCACTGTATGTACATTAAACTCCGCATATAAGGATACGTCGTGTCACGGTACGTAACTGACTGTGTGGTGAAGGTGTGTATTGGTTCAGTCAGTGAGAGCGATGGTGCGGTAAATCAGACGTCCCGTGTGACATGAAATCTACAACGCATTTCCTGCATTTTGGAGCAAAATATTGACACTTTCACAGTATGTTTACACATGATTTTTGATTGAAAACGTTTAAATTTTGAAACAATAAGACAACGACCGTAGAAACTTGTAACTTGTAAAAAATCTTTACTCGGCGAATTTAGGGGGGGGGGGTGGGGGGGGGGGAGGCCCACCCCTGAATCCGCCCATGCGTGAACTAAATTTAGCCATCGCGACACTAATTACATCAAAACCTGACATATTGCATGCAATAAAATCGGGCGATTATTAATTTGTCATAATATTTCTCACTTTCTGCACATTTCTGAGACCGCTGTATCTGGAGTACAGTATACATCATGTGTTAACGTTCACTGTCATATAATATAGAGAATAGTAGGTTAGTGCCGTGAATGGGAAAACATATATGGCAAGGTTCAGGAAACGGGATGGGCGAGTCTCTATTTGTTCCCATTCACGGCACTAACCTACTATTCTATTTATCCCGTGAACACCTACCAATGGCTTTAAAATGCAAAAATAGTATTGACTGGATATCAAAAATGTTTCACGGCACCGTGTTTCACGGCACATCGCACCGTGTTGACGGGATAAAAAGATGTCCTAGTTTCTACCATGATCGGATTAAACCATATTCTGGTGATACTATATTTCCCAATGGACCCCGGAGTCAGTATCGCTATAACCGGAGTCTACTGTATTGTGTTTTAATACTTAGAGCTTCGCCAGTAGAGCTGATAGGATGCAACTACATGTAGTTTAAATGTGTGCTCCGGTTGAACCTCGTTATATTTTTGTTTTTCATCTGTATATAGCTTGCTTAGAAGCTTAGATAATTAACGTGGTATTTTATTTTAAATAGTAATACTGACAGACACTGCAGATGCTGTTGGAACTAAAAGCTGGTGATCAACGTGCCCAAATGATGTCAATACTATGTGGCTGTGAGGAGAAATGGGGTCTATGGGATGTTGGACCAGTGAAGATCCAAATCAGCCTGTGCAGCTGTACAATCTGATCATGATCTACACTGTCCGCAATTCGATCAATGAAACATCCATTATGCTTCTAACAAGCTATGTAGATCATTATCAGGAGTGTACAATTGATCAGGAGCTGCACTGACCACACAACCCAGAATCCCCATTTCTCAAGTAACAGCCATATATTATGTTGTTGTCTTGTTATGACATATACGTGGCTGTGACTGGAGATATTGTGAAATATTTGTCACTGTATTTGTCACCAGTGGTGCTTAATATGAAATAGTTCCCTTAAATAGCCTGATAACGATCTATATGACTTGTTAGGACCATGCCGGGCGTTGATGGAATGGTGAACAGTGCGGATCCTGATCAGACTGTGCGGATGCACAGTCTGATCTGGATCTACACTGGTCGCAAAGCCCATAAGCCCCATTTATCCAGCCATCGCCGCGTATCATCCAAACTTCAATCAAATTCTAAAATTCAATCAAATTCCAAAATTCAATCAAAATCCAAAATGTGTGTCGTGTTTTATTCCACTCTATTCTCACAGACTTGATAAAGATAATTTGGTTAAAAGCATTTCTACTAGTTTTTGAACCAGTTTGTGAAATACGAAACACGAATTTGCGAAAATATGTGTTGCTAAATGCTAATTGCTGTGTCACCTAATGCAATAGGTTGCAATTATACATAATAATAGCAGAGTTGAATAAAGTTAAATAAATAAAATAAATTAATAGCGCCTCTATTACGCAAAAAGTATCGTTTTCAGTATTATAAACATTACTTGTTACAAACGCTTCGATATTGTTCAAGCAACTCATTATTCTGCACATGTACAATTGTGTTGATGGATATTGTTCAAGCAACTCATTAGTGTGCACATGTACAATTGTGTTGATGGATATTGTTCAAGCAACTCATTATTCTGCACATGTACAATTGTGTTGATGGATATTGTTCAAGCAATTCATTATTCTGCACATGTACAATTGTGTTGATGGATATGCGATAAAAATCTATGTAGACAATTATTGTTGTTGTTGTTATTTTCATTATCGTATTCATCACGTGATGGGCTTATCTGCGACCTAGTTCATGTACAGTTGAATCTCACTATACCGGACACCAAGAAAACAGCTGTGATGATAATGTCTGTTCGTAATCGCATAGCACACAACTATGGCTCAGAACGATCAAATGCCAGATTTACAGTGAAACCTGTCTAAGCTGGACACCCTGGGGACCTCACAGGGTGTCTGGTTGAGAGAGGTTTCACTGTAATACCTGTGCGAGAACTATCATATCGTAACATACTGTAAGGGAGACAACCGTAGTACACTCAAACACCTTCCAATCATGGATTATCGGACATGGACTTCATTTACATCATGACAGTGTCATGTAAATGAAGACCAAGTCCGATAATACATTGACATGGTGACATGGTTAGGGGTTATGGTTACAGTTAGGACTACGGTTTTGGTTACGGTTAAAGTTACGGTTAAAGTTAGGTGTGAGTTAACTAGGGTTGAAGTTTAGCGTTAGGGTTACTATTAGAATTAGGGTTACAGTTAGTCATGCCATTGAAATAACATATGCTCGAGTATCTGAGAACAGAAATGTTCATTGAAGGGCTGCTATGCGTCGACCCTGATCACACTGCGCGGATGGACAGGCTGATTTGTGGCTCGATAATAGCACAAGTCGGATGGTCTATTTTCACAGCTATGGACCCATATACGATTGTTCAGCATTATATGTAGCCGTCACTGGGGAAATGGGGCTCATGTGGTTTGTGATCAGTGTGTCTCCTGATCATATACGATTGTTCAGCATTATATGTAGCCGTCACTGGGGAAATGGGGCTCATGCGGTTTGTGATCAGTGTGGCTCCTGATCAAATAACACACGCATGTCATCCGATAACCTTCTATATTGCTTGTTAGAAGCATGACGCGTGTTTCCTTGATAGAATGACGAACAGTGCAGATCCTGATCAGACTGTGCGGATGCACAGGCTGATCTGGATCTGCACTGTTCGCAAAACCCATAAGCCCCATTTCTCCAGTCCCGGACACATATGTGGAAAGGGGGCTCATGTGGTTTGTGACCAGTGTAGATCCAGATCAGTCTGTGCATCCGCATCCGTTCTTGTTACTCAAACGGTTGTGATGCGAATGGCTGATTACTTACCCGGCATGCATACCGTGCTTCCGTTCGTGCAGTACTTATTCAGTATATCAATCTGGAAATATTCAAAAATAGAGGATTTACTATTTACTATAGATTATTTCATATGATATGTATTAAACGAGTTTACTGACGTCATAATAAACTATCCAATGTGTGGAGTTTCGCGTCATGCCCAGTATACATATACATGTATATACACATTGTTTTAAACTCACTATTTTTATCAAATGTTCCTTACCACAATTGTCTTTATCAAAAATAGTGATGAAAAATATATTGGCAGTCCTATGTGACGTCCATAGTGTAGCAGTAAACCGGATGGTATGAGCCGGACGCCATGACATTTTATCTTTATTCCTTATCCAACACTGTTTGTATGCATTAAACCTGGATTGGCCAACGCCTTTACGGTTTGATATATAATACATTTTTTCAAACAGTACCTGATATGTACCTCAAATTTTCCGATCCTGTGACCTGTTTCTTTAAGCTTCGTACGACTAAAATGTTCGTAAGTGGTGCACAATTATGATAGTCTGTAAATTTCACATTAACAATTATTGGATTTACATTTATTGAGCATAGTCTGAATTTCCAGATGATCCTCAATTTGCACTTACGAACATTTCATTCGTACGAAGTTTAGTGAAACGGGTCATATATAACAAATGAAAGTGTATGTTCATCATAGCAAAGCATGCGAACGTGATATGGAGTGCGATAATCTGAGGATCGTTTCACTAAACTTCGTACGGGTAAAATGGTCCAAGGTGAAAATTTAAGATCGTCTGTGAAAATTTAAATTGATGGATTTACATGTATTGAGCATAGGCTGCATAATTGTTAATGTGGAATTTACATACTATCATAATTTTGCACTTACGAACATTTTAGTTGTACGAAGTTTAGTGAAACGGCCCCATGTTTACTGAGGAACACTCTAAATCGAACACCCTGGCAGCTTATGTTCAGTTCATCAGACTTGTGTGAAGTTGTACCAAACCCGGAAAGCATATCAGAGTACCATCATAGTGGAACTACTCCAAACCAGACACAATGTAAGCGCACGATAAACAAGATTGCTGTATGCAGTTGTACATAGAGTATGATACCCAAACCGTACACATTTTCACATTTTTACTCCTAATGAAACAAAGAAATCCCTCGAAACATAACAGAGTTAAAGAGATTGTTACATGGAGTTGTGCAACGACCCGTGGTGTCAAATTAAAGAGATAGATGAACCCGAAAAGCATCATACACACACACACATACACACACACGCACGCACGCACGCACGCACGCACGCACGCACGCACGCACGCGCGCACACACACACACACACACACACACACTGTACCTCTGACTTGGCGATTTCACTAAATATCTGCGCCAGTTCATTTCCGGCGGCGCTCGTCTGTCGGGCCTCCCGTCCGTTCGTCTGGAACCCGTCGTCATTAGTTACATAAAATAAAAATAAAATACAAGACAAAGACTTTTGTTCCATCGTGAATATCCGAGCACGACAACACGCAACGTGTAATTTCGGCTAATTTTGCGCATCGGCTAATGCGCAATTCACGTCAAATGTAGCCTTGCGCACGTCATAATAAAATATGTGGATTTTGGCATAAATAAGATGATTAAATGCTACAATGTGGCACAATTTGATCACATTCAGATATATTTTATAACATTATATGCGATTGGTATATGCATCTTTTATTATTGAACAGCATACATGTATTGCTGAACGGTGCATGCATTCAGTTTTCGTTATTCATTAAGGTCGTCTGTTGATCCGTATTTCTGACAGAAACATGTTTGTTACAGTCATCATTCCCAGTGTCAATGTCAAATGCTTTCTAAATGTTTGAATGTGTGCAGGCGGCATTTCATTTCATTTCCCCAAAGTCTCTTGCAATACAGGTACCGTTTCACTAAACTTCGTACGACCTAAAAATGTTCATAAGTGCAAAGTTATGACAGTCTGTAAATTTCACAATGTATTTTTGTAAACAATTATTGGATTTACATTATTGAGCACAGGCTGCATATGCAGCCTAGCTAGCTCAATAAATGTAATTCCATAAATTTACATTTCCAGACGATCCTAAATGTGCACTTACGAACATTTTAGTCGTACGAAGTTTAGTGAAACGGGACCCAGGGACCAACATTTTAGACAATTTGCAATAACTTTCATTATGCCGTATAATTTTGTTTTCATAAATTGTATTATGTTGTCAAGTTTTGGGTGTTATTTTCTGATGGTATTTACATACATTATAAAAGTGAAATCTTCCTGAAAAAAAGAAAGAGAAAATGTGTGGAATCAATCGGATCTACAAAGTACGTGCACAAAGTACGTGCACAAAGTGTATCATGATTTTATTTTCTATCACATGCGTTTCCAAGGTGTATGATCACGTGGTACTAACAACAACAACAAGTACTGACACTTCCAGAATCCATCTTTTTCATAGTACGTATTGTTTTATATTGTCCTTATTACGTAACGGATTTTGATGAAATATAGCGCATCAAACGCGTCTTGTTAAGCTGCATTTGGTGGTCTTTGTAATTTCGCCCAAACGTCCGACCTACCGACACGGAAATCGATTATTCGCAAAAACGACACAAGTCTGTGCCGAACTCCCTGGACCACCAAATGCAGCTTAAGAAGAGAGACGCGTTTGCTGCGCCATATTTCATCAACATCCGTTGCATATTAAGGACAATATCAAATAATACTTACTTTGGAGTGGGCGACGTTGTTGTTGTAACCACGTGATCATGCACCATGGTTTCTACAGCTACATGTCCATTTTTCTTGCCGATTAATTGATGCCAGCTATCTTGGATTTGAGATTCAGTACATGGGACTTTAACATGGAAAGAAAGAGGTGGAAAACCTTGAGGAGGAGTCGAAAAACGAAAACAAAATGGAAATTGATTCTGAAATATAGATAGATAGCTTGGAAATGACCTAACTAAGAAAACAAAAGTTACATTTTCAAAATCTGTCCACTATTTCTGAAATTAGAAAAATTTCCCCTTGTTAAATCCCCGTAGACATCTTCACTCAGGGATTTAACATGCGGAAATTGTTTTTTCGCAATAAAATCAATATTAGACCAAATTTCACGAAATAAAAAGTAGGTTCCTTTTTAAATTTTGCTATAATTTAATATTATCGAAACAAATATTGTTTTTGCATTGTTTATATAGCCGTAAAATTTGGGCAGGTTTCGTGAAACAAACGGTAGAACATGTTGAAGAACATTACATTTGCATATACCTGTATGTGTTTGAGCTCGTCCAAAGCAAAATACAGGTCGTCAGACTGGTTCGTGTGTCCGCCGTCGGCACCGCGTCTCCGTCGGGACGTGACGTCAGACCGGACGTCGGCAAGTAGTTGTTTGAGCACCCGCCGGCTGTGGTCTACATGTTACGGTAGGCCGTCAACTCGTAAACAAGTGATCACGTGTAGGGAATGTGTTTACTAAGCAGGTGACAGAAATTATATACCATGAAAATAATTATGTTATATTAAACTGATAAATTATACACTATTTCATCACGTGAATATGTCCGGTGGCTGAGGTTGTATTTTTTAATTTTACAGCTATTTGTAGGTGTTGACGGGATAAATAGAATAGTAGGTTAGTGCCGTGAATGGGATAAAATATCTGGCGCGGCACGGAAACGGCAGAGCCTCGCCCATCCCGTTTCCTGAGCCTTGCCAGATATGTTTACCCATTCACGGCACTAACCTACTATTCTCTATTTCTCCTGTCATAGCCACAAGCAATTTTCCGATGGGAATTTAACATGGGGGCTAAAAATAGATTTTTTTAAAACCGATTTTCAAAATCTAACTTTTGTTTACATCATTTTCAAGCTATCTCGCCAGGTTTCGGAGTCAATTTCCAAAATCCTTCAGGATCAAAAAACGAAAAATTTGGGAAAATGACTCCCCACGTTAAATTCCCATAGGAAAATCGTTTTTTTCGCAATAAAATCAATATTTGATGGAATTTCATCAAAATGTTTTGGGGAGGGTGACTTTTTTGTTATCTACTATTCTCTATTACTCGTACTTATATGGATATGGTTGTATATTTATCGAGCAATAAAATCAAACAATAGTCTGATACAAATTTGGTTATTTAGGTTAGTTTGACTGAATGACAGTCGGCGTTGTTGCGCGGGCTCACCGGGTACTACGCCGGCTGGCTGCACAGGTCATAATGTCCCTGTTCTCAGCCGGTGGTGGGGGCATACACTACTGTCTGTTCCATGTTTTGCTGCCTTATTTCTGAACCAAAGTATATGTTGTAACCACTCATTTGAACCGTCTCGGCGAGACGGTTCAAATGAGTGGTCACAACATATGCTTCTGATGAGAAATAAAGAAATGCTTGAGCCTTGCCGGATATTTTTTCCCATTCACGGCACTAACCTGCTATTCTCTATCAGTCGATGAAAGAATACACTACTGTCTGTTCCATGTTTTGCTGTCGACGAACTTTGTCGACGAAATATTGTCCAGTCGAATATGTCACATGAACATTCGAATGGGGGATAACAGTGCGATAAAATAAAACAGAATAGAGCAGGCATACTCGCCGGGTTATTTGAAAGTCATGCCACAAGGTAAATGTAAATGCTTTGATTTAACGACGCACTGGCTCGATGACCTTGCATGTCGATGCCGATTATTTAAGTCCCCGTCCGATAGGACTATGCTATCACCAATGTGTTTTGTCTTGCCCATGGACACGCCGAATCGACCAGTGGCGGGATTCTAACTCGGGTTCTCCCGATCCGGAGTCCGATGCTCTACCCACTAAGCTATTCCAGCTGATTTCAGACAGCACTAGGGGCGTATCATGTTATGGCGCTTATCGTCTGTCCGTCTGTTAGCTATTTGGTTTGCGCTCAAAATAATCTTGGCATAGGATCCTGAAACTTGGTATGCCGGTCAGTAACAACCAGTGTATGACCAATTGACTTGACTACAGTGTGTCAAAGGTCAAAATCGCGGTGACTTTAGACAAGAAAACAGTTGCCACTCTATAACTCGATAACGCCATGACCTAGGATGCCCAGTATTGGTTTTCAAGTTAGTCATGAACAGCAGATGACCCCTATTGATTTGAGGTCAGTAGGTCAAAGGTCAAGGTCGCGGGGTGACCTTGGACAATAAAGCGAGTTCGGCTCAATAACTCAAGCCTTAGAATAGTTGGTGCTAGGATGCTCAAACGTTTGATTTTGAGGTCACTATGCACATTGTTGCACCACTGCGTGTCTTTGTGATAAGGGGTGGGGGGGGGGGGGGCTTATATGTTTGACAAACAACTCTTGTTAAACGAATATGTTAAATGTCAATGTGTCATTCAAAGCTACCATCGGGCGTATATTGCTCTGCTTAGCTTACATGTAGTAGTTGCCTCCTGCACTTGTATTCATTATAACCCTTTCAACACCAAGTAACTGAGATGGAATATTCCATGTTATATTTCAGACTATTCCATTAACCATGTTCATTATAAATTTAAAACATTTTACATTTTGTTGTCAGATATTGGCGGTAACAATATAAATTGTGTCACAAACAGTGCAGATCCTGATGAGACGGCTCGTTACGAGCCGGCTCATCTGGATCTACACTGTTTGCAAACTCCAGTATATATATAGGTATGTGGTGTTGAATGGGTTAAAGCAATATTATTACATTTGACATAAAAATGTTTTAAACGTTTTTATGCCCCCTATGCGATAGCAAGGGTGACATATTGCTTTGCTCCTGAAGTTCCGTCCGTACGTCCGTCCGTCCATCCATATCCTTGTGTGTCGAAAAGTTTGTCCCAGTTTCTCCATCATGTCATATCTTCAATATTACTTGAAGGATTGCTTTAATAGTTGGACAGTTCATTCTCCTGAACATGTGTGACACACTCACACCAACAATGACAGAACTATGCTGTTCAAAATAATATAGTCTCGTAATAATTTTGTCGTCACCATTAATTCGAAGTGTGCGATTGTTTGTCGCTCTGGCTTGCCGACAGCGCCATAGAGTCTGCACGTTGGCGGCCGTACGTCCGTGCGCCTCAGCGGGCCCCGGCCATCTCGTTTCTATTTTTTTTCACTCATTGCTCTATGTATATAATATGCAAATTCTGATGAGATCGCTCAGATCAGGGTGTATTGTGGGGGCTATCTTTTATTATTTCAACATTTTGATGTGTCACTAATATACACACATAGCGTTTGATTGTTATTACATGGTTTTGTTTGTTTGTTTGTTAGGGTTAGGGTTATGTATTCGTGTGATAACAAACAAAACCATGTATATATATATATATCACACGTGTGAAATATTCGTTTCTGTGTTCAACACACACTCCCCAAAATTATTTGATGAAATTCCATGAAATATTGATTTTATTGCGAAAAAACGATTTCCAAAATTTTTTCGTTTTTTGATCCTGGAAATTGACTCCGAAACCTGGAGTTTTGATGATGTAATTAAGAAAACAAAAGTTAGATTTTGAAAATCGGTTGACAAATAAAAAAATATTTTAAAAAAATCTGTTGTTAGTCGCCATGTTAAATTCCCATAGGAAAATCTTTTTTTCGCAAATAAAATCAATATTTGATGGAATTTCAT
>JAQRGA010003743.1:0-10568 GCA_029237695.1 Conchocele bisecta | reverse complement strand
AATAATAATCATAATAATAATAATAACAATGAAATTTGCATGTGCATACAAAATTTGAATATTTTTTCTCTCGAGAAAATGTGTGTGGCCCCTAAAAAGGGCCGTTTGTTTCTTGTGTTGCAGAGTAAACAAATGTCTACTTCTGTCCTTGGTCTTCTTGGGCAGAAGAACAGCCTGGATGTTTCGGCAGGACACCACCCTGTGCGATGTGACACCGACAGAAGCTTGTTTCAGCTCCTCGTCGTTTGCGGATAGCCAGCTGCAAAGTGACGGGGATAATCCTCGTCTCTTGTTGTCGTCTCGCGGCATTGCCTGCCAACTCGAGTACTTCTGCTGCCAAGTATTCCAAGACAGCTGCCATGGTACACTGGTGCACCGCCCTCCCAACACTCCGCTCCGCGTAGTTGCCTTTTTTTCCTCAATAGACGGGTGGATACGTCCGACGGGGAACTGAAGTCCGGCCCTGCTTGATCGGCTCTTTGCCTTTCCCTTCACTTTTCCTCCTTTTCCACGGCCTGACATGTTTACTGGTTGTTGTTCGGTGTACGAGACGATACGAATGATCGGAACGGTTGAGCTAAACTTATATACCCCGGCAAAACGGATTGACCTACTTTCGGTAGTTTCGCCAATTTTCAGAATTTCGACCAATCAGATAGCGCGTTGCAAACGCGTTTTGTGAACAAAGCCTGGACAAAAATATCAAATCGATGTCGGTTTTAACCAACTTCACAGCAACTTTAAATGCTATATGCAAATATTTTCGAACACTCATTTAATAAACAAATATGGAAATAAAATGGGCATTTTCAGTTGAATCAGTATACATTTAGGTTATAATACAAATATAGATTTACTCGGTGATAAGGGGCTAAATTCACACTAAAAATGTGCTAAATTTATTTACGCTGTATGCAATATTCGCACTTCATACTGCACAATGTCTAAAAAACATAAACCCCGTAGCGTGTTAAATATGTATTATAAACATCAGATACGTTAACAATGACTTTGCATGTGCGCTATTGGGACGAATAATATACGGATAATTGGGAGAATCGAAAAAGTTTTTCTTTTCAGAAATATGGTGTGGCCCTAAAAAAGGGGCCGTTTTTTTTTTATTTTTTTTACAGAATTAAAAAGTAAACTGATCAGGTTTACTTGCTGCTGGTGTACTTGGTGACGGCCTTTGTGCCCTCGCTGACGGCGTGCTTGGCCAGCTCACCGGGGAGAAGGAGACGCACAGCGGTCTGGATTTCCCGACTTGTGATCGTGGATCGCTTGTTTGTAGTGTGTCGAGTCTCGATGCCTCGGCAGCGATTCTCTCGAAGATGTCGTTCACAAAGCTGTTCATGATGGACATGGCCTTGCTGGAAACGCCGGTGTCTGGGTGAACCTGCTTCAACACCTTGTAGATGTAAATGCTGTACGATTCCCTCCTCTTCCTCCTGCGCTTCTTGTCCGTGCCTCTCTGGGCCTTGGCCTTGCTGGCCGCCTTCTTAGAGCCTTTGCTTGCTACTTTCGCTGGCATGTTTGCTGATCAAATGTTGACTGCAAATAATAATGTCGGAGCGCCCGAATTTTTCTATTTATATAGGGCGAATTAGGATTGACCTACTTAGCAAATCGCAATTCGCATTTCAGAAACGAACCAAATCACAGCGCCCGTAGCATACGGCATTTCGTGGCCGCTCAGAACAATTTGGTGTATTTCCATTGATTTGATTACATGCATATTTTCTATACAATTATTGAAGGATATCTACGTTTTCTGTACTAGACAAATAGTATGCATGTCTTTACTACATGTCATGTTTATAACCTATGTTTATTTCATTAGTTTCTACAGCGTAGCGACTTGAACATTGCAGTCGTATCGATAGATTTCATGCATATTTCTACACATTGACTAGGAATAGGATTGACCTACTTATCAAATCGCAAATCGCGAATCACAAATGGACCAATCACGTTGCTCGTAGCATACGGCATTCGGTGGCCGAAAACGCAAAAACTTTGCCGTATTTTGATAGACTTCATGCATGTTTGTACACATTTGTTGTCATATATTGCGTAAATTTCCATGTGCACCAAGCTGTTATACTTTCTCTGTAGATATATGGTGACGCAGAAACTATTGAACAATTGAAACATAGATATAATCGGACCATTTATTTGAAAGTTATAGAACAGGGTAAAAGTTTCTTTCTTGAAAATATATGTGGCCCTAAAAAGGGCCGTTTGAAAGCAGTGTGAACGCTTATTAAATAAACGTTTAACCGCCGAATCCGTAGAGGGTTCTGCCTTGTCTCTTCAGAGCATAGACCACGTCCATGGCGGTTACAGTCTTCCTCTTGGCGTGCTCGGTGTAAGTGACAGCATCACGGATGACATTCTCGAGGAAAACCTTGAGGACACCACGGGTCTCTTCGTAGATCAGGCCAGAGATTCGCTTCACACCACCTCGGCGAGCCAAACGGCGGATAGCTGGTTTTGTGATACCCTGGATGTTATCACGCAACACTTTCCTGTGCCGTTTCGCGCCCCCCTTTCCGAGTCCTTTTCCTCCCTTGCCACGTCCAGACATGTTTGATCGGTTTCAGTGAAATGTTCAACTGGAAATGATCTTGCCACCAAAATGACAGCTATTTATACGGCGTACATCCGACCTGAGAGTAAGCATGCACAAAATCACATCGGACCTGATAGTATACACCCTCTCCTGATGAACAAAGAGTACTATCGTATTCCGACATACGGGAAACATTGGGAATAGTGCATATAGCCGTCACTAGCAACACGCGACATGTCAATTGTAATATTAAAGTATGGTGAGTTTCAGTGTGTGTGTAATTGTTCCCTTTAATTAATGTTATAAGAATTACACAAGTCCCTGAAATCCCATGCACAGCAACACCAACATATTACAGTGGAATACCTGATAAACTGTGAACACCATGTGTGAACAGCACATGATTGAGGATGTGAGTGGATAAATGAATCTTGCCGTAACTAATGAATGTGAATAGGCATAAACGGGTGGCTTAGACATTTGTGTGTGGCCAGCCAGTGTATACAATACACATACTACTAGCATGCAAGCCCGTGGAGACCTGCCTTAGTGCGATCATGCAATATAAAGACTATTTTATAACAGTAATGTGAAATGTAAATATGTAGCACTAGATGTACACACAATGCAATACATGTACAATACAATACATGTACATGTACATGTACATGATGTAGTAACTTGTAATAAATGTGTATAAATGTCTATTAAATGCTGCTCGAATATTTCCTGTCATTTTGTGTACGAATTATGCAATATGCATGTTTAAAATCTATATCTGATAATGGGAAACATAAAAACATAAGTATACTTATGGAAAGGGATCTTTCTTGTGTAATTGTGTGGCCCTAAAAAGGGCCGTTTTTGTGTGAAGAGAAGATTTACTTCTTAAGCACGTTCGCCACGAATACGGCGAGCAAGCTGGATATCCTTTGGCATGATCGTCACACGCTTGGCGTGGATGGCGCACAGGTTGGTGTCTTCGAAAAGTCCGACCAAGTAAGCCTCGCTAGCCTCCTTGCAAAGCCATGACGGCTGAGCTCTGAAATCGCAGTCAGTCTTGAAGTCCTGGGCGATTTTTCACGAACCAGCGCTGGAATGGCACTTGCGGATGAGAAGCTCGGTGCTCTTCTGGTAACGTCTGATTTCACGAAGAGCAACTGTTCCGGGCCCTGTATCAGTGAGGTTTTCTTCACCCCTCCTGTAGCTGGGTGCGGCTCTGCGAGCTGCCTTATGGTGGGCCAGCTTTTTGTTTCCTGGGGCCTTGCCTCCGTAGATTACGTGCGGTCTGCTTGGTACGAGCCATTTCTGTAGTACGTCTTCGACGATGAAAACAACTTTCAGAATGAAGTTAAACTCGAATATCTGGCCCGAAATAAGAAAATCTAAAAAAAATAGACATTTACAAAGTGACGACGCTTTTGATTGGCTGAGAGTTATCCAAGGTGCTTTCATTGGCCTATTTTCGATCCGTTTTTGAGTCTTAGCTCGACGATAAAATTTAGCATGGAATACTTCCTTCCCTTTTCCCTTCCTTCCTTCCTTCCTTCCTTCAATTCTTTCTTGTTTGTCTTCTTTCTATTTGTTGTCTCTTTCTATTTCTTTGTCTTCTTTCTATTTCATAATTTTATTTTTAATATGTTTTATTTAATTTTACAAATATTTGACAAATTCTCTAAACATCGACTCATGTGACTGACTGACTGACTGACTGACTGACTGACTGACTGACTGACTGACTGACTGACTGACTGACTGACTGACTGACTAATCCGTAACACTTGCTGACATGTAAGTCTGGCTGACCGTTTAACTGGTAGCAATGAGTAACACGTATACTATAAATATTTGACCATATACTATAAATACTTGACCATATACTATAAATATTTTAACATAAATATAAATATTTCAACATATACTATATGAACAATATACTATAAATATTTCAACATATACTATATATACTATATATACCATATATAGTATATATACCATATATACTATATATACCATATGTACTATAAATATTTCAACATATACTAATTACTATAAACATTTTACCCGTATGCTATAAATATTTGAATGTAAATAACCGTGCCACTGACTAACCCATGGCATGGTAAATACTTTTGCGCGTCGCGTGTAACTAATTAACAGGTAGCTGTAAATGTCCCGTAATACTACATATTCCCTCAATAACACGTATAAAGTAACCCGTAATGTATTAAAATATTCTACCTACATATCATATAGGTGAATAAATGTCGCTGTTACGGAACAAAGTTGTAAGGTTGAACAAGTTTTGAAGTTTAGTTTTGTTCGTGAGTAATTAATGGTCCTGAAAAGGACCTTTGTGTGGTTAAACTGGAGCAAATATTCCAATTTACTTCTTGGCTGCAGCCTTCTTTTTGGGTGTCTTAGCCTTCTTTGGCTTGGCTGCCTTTGCCTTCTTTGGTGACTTGGCTGCCTTCCTTCTTGGCGGGCTTTTGCAGCTTCCTTTCTTTGGGTGTCCCTTCGCCTTCTTGGGCTTTGCGCTTTCTTAGCTGCTGGCTTCTTGGCGTCTTCGCCTTCTTCGCAGCGGCAGGCTTTTTGGCGACCTTCTTCTTCGGCGTCTTCACCTTCTTCGGCTTAGCGGCTTTAGGTTTCGCCGCCTTCTTCGCTGCCATTCTTCTTCTTGTTCGCCAAGAAGTCCTGAAAGAGCCCCCCTGATGCACCCAGTTCCCTTGGACTGTTTCAGGGATCCGTTTCTCACACAACCTGGCTTTCAGTGCCAACTTCACGTGGGCATTTACGGCCGTGTTGTTGTCTCCGACTTTGTAGTTGGCACAAATGTACTTCAGAATGGCCTGCCTCTCGTACGACCTCCCCTTTCCTTGAGAGTCTTTTCAGAGCAGAGGCGATCATCTCGCTGTACTTGGGGCGTGCGTTTGTTGGCTTCTTCGGCTTCGCCGCCTTCTTCACTGAGCTGCGTCAGTCATGATTGCTGAGTTTACAAACGTCGTCCGTTCGCTGAGAAACAGATGAGTATGAATAAAAAGATTCCCATTACAAATTAACTATATACCGAGAGAGAAAATATCGGACGCGAGCCATAGAGAAAGCACCATATTTTGCAGTGCGCGTTTTCGCCAGTGAACCGACTGCCGTGTGCTTTCTGTACTTTCAAATACTTGCAAATTTATGAATTTTTTCCATAATCTGCTAATGGCAAATTACATATGCTTCAAGTGGAATAAATTATCTACAATACCGCGTGAATTCCATTACGTTATGTCGCTAGTGAACCGAGCATATGATCGACTGAAATTTCGATTATAGTTTCTGAACGGCATTTTTCGGCCTAAAAATGTGAAAACTTGCATCCAAGGTGAAATAAATCCTACTCTCGTAGTAAATGCAGCTAGTTAAACATGTTTTCAAACTAGTTTCACCATGGCGCGTACATTTTCACCATAATTGTCGTCAATATAGAAGTATAACAGAGGTACATACTAGCACACTGAAACACGCAGGTAAGAAATAGCCAGAGTCATTGGCTCTCATTCAGTGGTGAGATGAGTTAGAGATGTAGCTAATATAGAATTGTCAAGGCAATCGCATGCACAAATGTGAAACGACAGCATGGTGCACACGTAATAAATTCAAGAGTTAGCTGGCAAACATGATATTGCTACTATATTCTTTTCCTTTTGTTCACCATGTTCACTGAAAATACGATGGTCACATATAAAATATGGATAATAGAGAAAGAAATGAATTCTTAGAAACTAGATGCATGCATATCAATTGCATGATGCCCTGGCCTGAAAAATAAACACGGACTATGGCGACAAACCAATGTAGAAACAAATGTGCCACCTGCGCATTCGCTCAGTCTGATCAGGGACTACTCTGCTCCCCACTTCATTATACACACCGCTTGTCATCTGAACACTCTGAACACTCTGAACACTCTGAACACTCTGTTTCCTGAACACAATGAACCACAATGAACACTCTTTGTTTTCTGAACAACAAAGTGAAACACTCTGTTCTGAAACACAATGAACAATAAAACATAAAACACAATAAATAAAACACTCAATCAATAAACCGCAATCAATAAACCCGCCATAAAAATATAATAAATAAAATGCAAATAAATAGAATGTCAAAATTTACAAGTAGTACACATACAACTCAAATTTATAAACCAATAATATCGCACAAAGAAAGTTCTTCGATTTAAATTGCAGGTCTTGCCGCCTGCCTAGCGCAAACGGGTGCTTGGCCGCCTACCTGCTGATACCCGGGTCTAAACGATTGTTCACCCTCATTCTTAAGCCTCGTTTTTTTTCCTTGGCCCATTATTGGGTGTTGTTTGGTATTCAACCAATAATTGCCAGTTGAATCATGCCACGTTGTGGCAAAGATGCAGAGACACAATTACAGCGAAAAGGTCTGAAAATCATCCGGAAAAAAGGGCTCAATAGGCCTCAAAAATAACCCCCTTGTAAAAATAAACCCTTCATACCTCATGTAAAAAATAAATAGCCGCATAAAATACTTACTGGGAAAGACAATTTTGCCAATACCTAATGAATAATAATAAAATAATAATTAAAAATAATAATAATAATCTAAACAATGTTGCCATGTGCCAATAACAAGAAATTGAATATTTTTTCTCTCTCGAGAAAATGTGTGTTGGCCCTAAAAAGGGTGCCGTTTATGTTTTCTGTGTATTCAGCAAAGTCAAACAAATGTCTACCCTTCTGTGCCTTGGGTTCCTTCTTCTTGGGTCAGAAAGAACATCCCTGGATGTTCGGTCGAGGGACACCACCCTGTGGCGATGGTTGACACCGGACCCAGAAGCTTGATTCAGAAGCTCCTCGTCGTTGCTGGATAGCCCATCTGCAATTGACTGGGGTAATAATCCTCCCGTTCTTCTTGTTTGTCTCTCGCGGCCATTGCCTGCCCAACTCGAGTACTTCTGCTGCCAAGTATTCCTAAGACAGCCTTGCCAGGTTAAACACCTGGGTGCTCCGGACTCCAACTCGCTCGGGCGTAGTTTGCCTTTCCTTCCTCAATAAGACCTGGTGGAAATACGTTCCCCGACGGGGAACCTGAAGTCCGGCCCTGCTTTGATCGGCTCTCTTGCCTTTATCCCTTTCACTTTTCCCTCCCATTTTACCTCGGCCCTGGACAATTTTGTTTAACTGGTTGTTTTGTTACCGGGTTTACCGAGAAACCCGATACGAATGATCGGAACGGTTGAAGCTAAAACTTATATACCCCCGCAAAACGGATTGACCCATATAAAAATCCTTATATTTTTCCCGGGGAATTATTATTTTTTCGGCCAATTTTACAGAATTTCGACCAATCCAGATATGCGCGTTGCAAAACGCGTTTTTTGTGAACAAAGCCTGGACAAAAAATATACAAATCGGATGTCGGATTTTAAACCAACTTCACAGCAACTTTTAATTATGCTATCATTGCAAAATTTTATTTTCGAACACTCATTTAAATACAAATATGAATATATGGCAATTTTATCCAGTTTGAATCAGTATACCATTTAAGGGTTATATAACATTATAAGATTTACTCGGTTGAATAAGGGGCTTAAATTCACCACCTAAAATAATGTGCTAAATATTTACGCTAGTAATTGTACCAATAATTTCGCACTTCCATACTGCAACAATGTCTAACAGTAACACCGTAGCGTGTTAGAATATGTAGTTCTAAACATCAGATACGTTTAACAATGATCTTGCATGTGCGCTATTGGGACGTAAAAATAATTTAGACGGAATAATGGGAAGAAATCGAAAAAGTTTTCATTTTCCAGGAAAAATTTGGTTGGTTGGAGCCCTAAAAAAGGGTCCCCGTTTTTTTTTTACAGAAGTTAAACCATTGATCCCAGTTTACATTGCTGCCTGGTGGTAACATTTGGTGACGGCCTTTGTGCCCTCGCTGACGGCGTGGCTTTGGCCCTGCTCACCGGGGAGAAGGAGACGCACAAAAGCGGTCCCTGGATTTCCCGAACATTGTGATCGTGGATCGCATTGTTTTGTAGTGTGGCTAGTCCGTCGATTGCCCTTCGGCAGCGATTTCCTCCTCGTAAGATGTCCGTTCACGAAAGCTGTTTCCATGAATTTGGACAATGCCCATAGCTTGGAAACGCCGGTGTCCTGGTGTTTAACCCTTGCTTCAACTCACCTTTGTAGAATTGTAAATGGCTGTACGATTCCCTCCTCCTTCCTCCTGCGCTTCCTTTGTCCAGTTTGCCATCTCCTGGGGTCCTTTGGCCCTTGCCTTGCTGGCCGCCTTCTTTAAGCCTTTGCCTATTGCTTTTGCAACTTTTCGTCGCTGGCATGTTTAGCCTGATCAAAATGTTGACTGCAAATCAATAATGGTCGGAGCGCCAATTTTCTATTTATATAGGCGAATAGGATTGACCTACTTTAGCAAATCGCAATTCGCATTTCAGAAACGAACCAATCACAGCGCCCGTAGCATACGGCATTTCGTGGCCGAAAACTCGAAACATTTGGTGTATTTCCATTGATTTCATGCATATTTCTATACATTTATTAAAGGATATCTACTGTTTTCTTGTACGTAGACAAATAGTATGCATGTCTGTACTACATGTCCATGTTTATAACCTATGGTTTCATTAGTTCTACAGCGTAGCGACTTGAACATTTGCAGTCGTATCGATAGATTTCATGCATATTTCTACACATTGACTAGGAATTGGATTGACCTACTTATCAAATCGCAAATCGCGAATCACAAATGGACCAATCACGTTGCTCGTAGCATACGGCATTCGGTGGCCGAAAACGCAAAAACTTTGCCGTATTTTGATAGACCTTCATGCAGTTTTGTTTTACACATTTGTTTGTCATATATTGCGTAAATTTCCATGTGCACCAAGCTGTTATACTTTCTCTGTAGATATATGGTGACGCAGAAACTATTGAACAATTGAAACATAGATATAATCGGACCATTTATTTGAAAGTTATAGAACAGGGTAAAAAGTTTTTCTTTCTTGAAAATAATGTGGCCCTAAAAAGGGCCGTTTGAAAGCAGTGTGAACGCTATTAAAAAATAAACGTTTAACCGCCGAAATCCGAATAGAGGGTTCTGCCTTTGTTCTCTTCAGAGCATAGAACCCCCACGTCATGGCGGTTACAGTCTTCCTCTTGGCGTGCTCGGTGTAAGTGACAGCATCACGGAATGACATTCTCGAGGAAAACAATTGAGGACACCACGGTCTCTTCGTATAGGCCAGATATCGCTTCACACCACCCTCGGCGAGCCAAACTTGCGAAACTGGTTTTGGTTTTGTAAACCCAGGGATGTTTAACACCAACACTTTCCTGTGCCGTTTCGCGCCCCCCTTTCCGAGTCCTTTTCCTCCCTTGCCACGTCCAGACATGTTTGATCGGTTTCAGTGAAATGTTCAACTGGAAATGATCTTTCCACCAAAAATTGACAGCTATTTATACGGCGACATCTGAAAAACCTAGAGTAAGCATGCACAAAAACACATCGGTACCTGATAGTATACACCCTCTCCTGATGAACAAAGAGTACTATCGTATTCCGACATACGGGAAACATTGGGAATAGTGCATATAGCCGTCACAGCAACACCGACCTGTCAATTGTAATATTAAAGAATGGTGAGTTTTCAGTGTGTGGTGTAATATGTTTCCCTTTAATTAATGTTTATAAGAATTACACTCTGAATCCATGCACAGCTCACCATTCATATTACAGTGGAATACCTGATAAACTGTGAACACCATGAGTTGAACAGCACATGTATGAGGATGTGAGTGGATAAATAAAACATGCCGTAACTAATGAATGTGAATAGGGCATAAACGGGGCTTATGACATTTGTGTGTGCAGCCATGTAATACAATCACACATACTACTAGTATTCAAGCCCGTGGAGACCTGCCTTAGTGCTAACATGCAATAT
>JAQRGA010003741.1:0-13039 GCA_029237695.1 Conchocele bisecta | reverse complement strand
TTATCAATTAATTACTGAATTATTGAATTACTGAATTACTGAATTACTAAATATTACTGAATTATTACTTTGTACTCTTAATTTAAAAAAATACAGTTTGATGTGAAACTTATAAGACTATTCAGAATAGTACACTCAACACTGTTGGAATAATGAACTGCGACGAACTTCTCTATCAGCTAATGGAAGAAACAGTCGCTCCGACTGCCGACACGACTGCCGACACGGTATCTTTCCTGAAAGATTGCCCGACTGCCGACATGGTATCTTTCCTGAAAGAAAATGAAAACACGACGCGCCGCGAGCGGCTAGCTGCGATGGTTGCTGGGGGGGGGGGGCAATCGGAACAGTATTTCGGTAGGCGTCTCTCAGTTTGTCAGGTGGATAAAATGTCAGATGTCGAGGTTGATAAAATGTATGCGCGATACGAATCTAAATTGGGGGCAGAGATGACGAAAACTCTTGGGGCGGCGGCTATTCATTTGTACGCTACCGCTGTCAGTGCAATTCTCCCTATATCTGACACCGTGGGGTTGACTGGTGATTTAGAGACTGACCCTTTTGTAGGACACACTCTTAGAACAGCCTACTGCTCAATTTATCACAAGTTTGGAATGTACTTAGCTCCGATGACAACCGCGTTGACCACGGCTAAGCACTGTCAATTTGGACATATATGCCCACGAACTATAAGCTCAGAAAATGATGATACAATACGCACCTGCGAGAGTGACGGAACAGCAATCCCCGATTGCACTTCCAACTCCTATTGATCCATATGAACTATCTCAGATTGCCCGACACAAAAACCCAAAAAGACAGGCAACTGGGCGGGCAGCGGCTACCATCCGAAAAGCTAAACACCAATCTCCGCAGGAACTGTCGTAGCAATCATGGATTGCTGCAGCTCCTACCTGGATCACCCCGTGGGTTGTTGGTGTGGTCTGGCAGTTGTTGCCACCCTGTGTGTGCGGAACTACCTTTCGAGGCAACCAGCCGCGGTTCCGAAACCGATTGCGCCCCATTTAAACATTGGTCGCGATCGCTTTTATATGCAATAATCATTATATGTAATGGCTGAAGATGAGGGTAAAATGCTAGTGAATGCGCTTTATCACGCCGTGGCGATATCGGGTCTCAGTATCGGGTTTGCTCGACTATCAAAGATGGTCGTCGGAGGGCCCACTCCCAAATTGGACATGACTGTGAGAGACGTAGGGCTCGTGACCTTAAATGTAATGATCGCAGTTTCGGCCCGAGATTATCTAATTAAAGCTGGAATTCTACCCGCTAATATATGGAAATAATGGCTTCGATCGCAGTAGTGATATTTGGTGCAATCGTGAGCACAGCGGCGTTCGGCGGTAGCAACTATTTATTCTCGTTAATTGGAAAATCGGACGCGGATGAGGAGCGCAACGTCTCGATTTAGCTGCAGAACAACTCAAGGGCGCAGACGCAGCATGGTCGAAAAAACGAACCGCCCATCTGGACTGGGTCAACGAAGAGCTTCGCCGCGAGAATCACGCCGCAAAAACTTCCCAGAACGTTGAAGAAGCCAATCGCTTCTCGCGCCGCTGGATCCCGAGCCCCAACATTCAGATTTCTATGTACCGTCAGAGGCCCAAAAAGACCGCGAGATCGCGTTCATCGTAGTGGGGATGGTTGCGACAGGTCTCGTTAGTTACTATATTGGAAAATCAATAAGCAAAAGCAATAAGCAATAATTATTTTAAAAAAGTTTTTTAAATAATAATATATAGAACGATGTTAGTTGACGAGCTTTATTTCGCTCCGCTCGATGTAGGCTACACGGCCCTTAAATACCGTTTAGCTGGCGCAAAGGGTCTAACAAACGGAAATTCGAAAAATGAATCCACCCAAATTCTCCAATCATGATTGGCCAATTGAGGGTGGCGGCATATTTTTATTTTTTTCCCCATATAAAGTGTTACCAATTTTGGTGTTGGTGGTCACTCAAAAACCCGCAAATTAGCCTCCCCTTAGTCGCGGGAACGAACTTATACCCTATGTACTACTCATATATTTCAATACACATGATCTAAGTGTCCCAAAGACCACAATATTACACGTTATAGGGTTACTGCTTTATATATTTATATTAATGCGAACACATTTTCATTGCGTGAAAACAACTTTTGCTATTATATAAACCTTAGTACTAAATGTGAAATAAACATATACACACGCGCATATACATATAGGTCAAAGACCCAGGGAAAAACAATAATAATATATAGCTATACAAGAACAGCTGTGGTTGCAGTCTTCGGCATACACTCCTCAGTGCGATATAAAAGCAATACAATCTCCACGATTCACCACCCCATAAGTATTATCAACAACAAAAGACAGCCATATATGTTTTTTTTTGGATCTAATCGCATTACTGGAAGACATGACACAAATGGTTTTTTTTCATGCGGTATCACTTTGGATACATTTGTTAATTAAATATTGCATGCTTATTCCCCACTCCCTACCATTGCTAATTTGTAGTTTGTAGTTCTAGTAGCTTACTCTCCCTATCTATCATGTTTCACTTTGCATGCAGTCAAGTATGGGCTATTTTGAATAAATGACATCGAAAGTTGAGAGGACATATAATAAAATAATGGCACTATAGTGAAGACATTTATTCTTGAGCTTGGCCCATATAACGGAGGCCCTGATAGTCAAATGTCTGATGTGATAAATAATTAATAATTAGCACTCACACAGCTCAAGTTAAGGTGCTTAATTTTATAAACTTTTTGGGGTATTTTGTTTTTTCTCCACCAAAAATGGCAAGTTATGAATGTTTTAGATTTGTCTCATCGAGACAATTCTAAAGCACTCCATTTCTGGTGAAGAAATAATAAAACTACCCAGAAAGTGGAACTCTGACTCATGGCGATTATCTAACATATCGGAACACCAAATATACATTTATCAAAGTATTGGAGCTCTGGGAACTGAAACTGATTTCAACATTTGTTTAAATGAAAGTCATCATAAAAATTACATAATTAAATACCGGATATGTGTCTAAACTTTCGAAGGCGTGCACAGTTCTTTTGAAAGATAATATTCATGTGCAAGTTATATTTCACAATATAATTATCCCCATAGCCCCAGGACAATGGGGTGGATGAATATCAGGGCCTTATGTCATGGTATAAATATGTACTGTCCATACACTCTGAGTAAAGTATATCCATTTCTTTATTCAGGCATGATATTACTAACATTTCTGTGACATGGTGGTGGTTGTGCGCATACTCCTACTTTACCAGTGGTGGTGGACATGTATCTTAGAGCTTGTAGAACAGTCCTCTACTAACAATCTCACCAGCATGGCTAAACCTTTCCACTTATTACCAAACAAAGACTCCCGGTTGGAACCAGAATGCAGTGGTACCCTGAGTGTATATAATACTAACATGGACATTTGTGTACTTTGCCAAAATGTGACTAATGAGAAACTTTCATATCCTGAGAAATTGAAGAGTGGAGTTTCAACATATGAATCTCTTGGGCAGAATATCCTACAATTTAAAAATTTGGAATGTATGCCTTTGGCTAGTGACATATCTAGGCTTGATTACGGGTCTGGTATATGTGAAACACTGAAATCTAACCATGCATGTTGGCACAAAACGTGTAAGCTCTTATTTTGTACAATGAAGCTGCAGCGATCAGTGAACAGGTGCAAAAAGAGAAAACAGACAGAAAACTATCATTCCAGTCCTGCAAAAACAAGAAGTCAGTTGGAACAGAGAGATGATAGTATTGCTAGAAACACATGTTATTTCTGTGACTCAACACGTGAGAAAGAATGTCTCCATCGTGCTGAAAAACCAAATTTGACAATAAATGTAGCAGACTATGCTACATCATTACGAGACTCCTGGTTACTGACGAAGTTAACTGCTGGTGATATGGTAGCATGTGATGCATGATACCATTTGTCATGTCTCACTGAATTGCGTAATCGCTATAGGGCTCATAAACGTAATATTAATAATGAAAATGATGGGACCGACTCAGTTGATGCATTGGTACTTGGGGACCCTGTTGGCTACATAGAGGAAACCAGGATGGATGAGGCTATTCTACCCAGTATTTAAGCTCTCTGAACTTGTGAAAAGTTATTCCAATTGACTGGCAACTCTAGGGCCACATGTACCTGACGTCAGACGAGCCCATTCAACCAGGTTGAAAGAAATATTGTTACGTCATGTTCCAGGTTTACGGGTTGAACAGCATGGCAGAGAAGTGTTATTAATCTTTGAAGAGGATATTGGGTGTGCCATCAAACGAACAATAACAGAAGATACTGACACTGATGCAATTCACTTAGTCAGAGCAGCTCAGGTTGTACGCAAACACATGTTTCAGAAACCATATGAATGTCATGGTTCATTAGAGAACAACTGTTTAATGAATGTTGTTCCCCAATCTCTCAACGCGCTTGTAAGAATTATTCTTGAAGGTCCAAATATTGAATATTTGAGTAAGGTAAATACAGCAAAAGAGCAAATAGCACTATCTCTGTCACAGCTCTTGATGTTCAATGCAGTGAAGCAATCATGTAAATCAATCAGACATAATAAAGAACGTGATGCTACAGAGTGGCCTGCGGTTCTCTTACCAGGCGAATTGCAATTCCTGGAGCACAGGATTGCAATTCGCGTTCCCATTAATTGCAATTGGACCGCAATCGGACTGCAATCATGTGACTGCGGTCCAAAGAGTTGGTTGCGGAATTGCAATACGTATAGCGCAGTTAGCGCCGCGCTCCGCTTTTGATTGCAATTTACGTTCCTTTTTTTCTTTAAACTGCGAAATAATGACCGCTTTACGCTGCGCTCTGCGGTAAAACCAGCGGACCGCTCTGCTTGACCAATGCGGCAATAAAATCGAAATAGTTGACAAACGTATCCGTGTTCCAATCCAAAATGTTATCCCATCTATCTAATTCAAAGTGACTAGAAAGTCAGCGGTATTCGTGATCTGTTTTCTTTTGGTGCGCAAATATAAATCGGCGGGTTATTGCGAGACAAACAGTGAAACATTGACCTTGATAATTTCTTGGACAAAACAAAATGTCGTCACTCACTCACTGCCGTTCCGAATATAAAGAACAAATGAATAGACACCACCATACTCACAATGTATTTATTTTCATATAAAATCAAATTATAATGTGTGGTCTATGGTATAATATAGCAAAACAAAGCATCAATTTTGCGTTTTGTTTACTTTTTCGTCGGTATCAAATTACGTTTTCCTATTATGTGAACATTATTTCGACGCGATCCTATAGTCGACATGACAATTTCTGAGATCAACACAACTTTTCATAATGTCTTTCAGTTTCAAGCTGCAAGGAGACTGGGAATTTCATATTAACCATAATAACATGGTGAACATATTCATAATAATTTTAAAAGAAAGACATATTTTAATTTTCGAAACCTGATCATAAAAATAAAATTAAACATTTATTTTGGAATTAGATTTCTATTATTGCAAACGTTCTGTTCTGGCTGTAGATTTCTATTGGCCCGAATCAAATTTTGTGAAGATAATATTTATTCCGGTGATAGCCATTTCTTTAAAATAAAACGGTTTACTTGTGTCACAGAGTGAGAAAGATAAATAACGGCCCGGAATCGAACCAGGGACCTCATGTTTACCGTACCATGCCCATGGCTCTACCGAGCAAGCTAACAAGGCACAGATCATACACAATTCATCCCCATGGTCAGTTGCATACTGTGACATTCTTCTCCGCCAAATTGAAATTCGTCCTCGAATTCCATGTTTAATTTTTGTCTCCGAATTTCATATGTTTGGGTACAATTTTGGGAGTATTTATCAGTCGCGGTCCTTTGTTGGGCAACAGAATACTCAATTATCGTCCGTACCCAGAGTTACGGTGCTCCATAGGTTTTTCCTGCAGAGTACCGAATCGGATCTCATTCGCGCTTTAGCTGTTAATTGTGACATATTTTTCTGTACTTATTACACAGAAATTAATAAGTATAATACTGACATTTCTTTCAATTGAAAAATACAGAAAATATGTCGCAATTAACAGTTGAAGTGCAAATCAGATGTGATTTGGTACTTTGCAGGGGAAACTTACGGAGAGCACCATAATTCTCGGTACGAACGATGTGGGAGTATTCTGCAGAGTTACTTCACGCAACTACGTTGGGCGCTAAATGTCACAGGGTGAGAAAGATGCGCACCAGCCCGAAATCGAACGGGATCTCTGGTTTACCACACCATCGCTCTACCTGCTGAGCAAACCGGGCACAAATACACACTTATTCACCATAGTGATCACTTCATTCAACCAAAAATTCACAAGCTAGATGTTATGCCAAATTATTACAGTCAACGTCACAGATTATGCTCTTGGCGACATTAGCGGACACAAATTTGTCCATCAATTTGATCAAATAAATAACGGAATCTGACAGATAACACTACGACGGCGCATGGAAACATCATTATTGTGGTACTTGGAATCAAAATGGTGGATATTAAGATCAATATGTGAGGCGCTGACGGAACCTTTAACATTTTTTATCACGATAGCAGCTACAGGGATTGTTGGACGCATTTATTTAGAGAAACAAGAGATTACATTGGATTGGATAATATACTAAGTGACATTTTGTTCTAACGTACACCAACATAGAGGATTAAATTTGCGACAATGTTGGATTCTGGATTTTGTGGACAGGTGACAGAAATGGAGCTGGATAAGAACCGACAGACGTGATTCTGAATATGCGTGCTTGGTCTGTGGTTTTTCTTCCAGATCATGTCATGCATGTTTTAATTTCACGTCATGTCAAAGCAGCACTATTGAACATAATGAATAACTTTAATATTCTACACCAGAATTAAAGTTCATTCATCATCTGATGTGTAACTGATGAATTAAGGTAAGTTACTTGTACATGGCAACTTTTGCCTCTCCACGATAGTGGAGGGGGGGGGGGCATTTAGTTGTACCCTTGTCCCTTCTTCCGTCCGTCACCAACCTAGTAACTCGTAAAACATTTAAACCGTAATAGCTACATACCTGAAACTTGGTACATGTATGTTTGATTCGACCCCATGGTCATGGATTATCTCCCCCTTTTCAAGTTATAATTTTCCAATTTTGTCTTGTAGCTCGCAAAACTTTTAAACCCTAATAGCTACACACCTGAAACTTGGTATGTAGCTTCCTTATGATGAGTAGATTTGCAAAGTTTATTTTCATTCGACCCCCGAGTCATGGATTATCTCCCCCTTTTTTAATTAGAATTTGAAAATTTTGCCTTGTAACTCGTAAAACTTTTGTAACAGCTACAGCACTGAAATTTGATATGTAGCTTCCTTATGATGAGTAGATGCGGAAAGTTTATTTCGATGTTTGATTCGAACCCCGTGTCATGGATTATCTCTCCCTTTTGAACACTGGAACTTTGCCTTGTTTGCTATCAAAGCGATATGTGGGGTATCCGTGTTCTATGAACACATTTTGTAGTTTAGTCATCTCCTTTTGTTTTTTTTGCGCACTGATTTGTCCGGAGCATAACGCGAACTTCCCTTTGCAATATTTTTTTATGAAACAATAACACATGCATAGGTCTCACTGGACAGGGCGGAGCTAGCGTTAAAGGTACATGCCCACTCAGTAGGCACAAAATGTTCTTTATGTCAGAGACATCATCGGAGACATTTTCTGGCCAGATAAATCATTTACATTTACCTTACCCAGTATTGTTTGGCATTATTATACATTTCATATCGGAAGAAAATTTCCACATTGATATAAGGGACGATAACCGTGTTTCCTTAAAATGTTAATGGACATTACCATTTATTCTCTGTATTTATTGTTTGATGTGCAATGATCATACTTTATAATCTGTCACTTTTTTTCAGTTGATGCATTTAATTAGTATTAATAATTATAAAATATCATGCCCCATTTGCACATGAAAATACCGATACCACCGCGCGTCACTATCAGTAAAATAAATATTACCAAATGATTATATCTGTATAGCGGGCACTCGTAATGTTTATAACTAGTGGAATAGTGACAATTATACACTTATTTAATTCCCATAAAGAGCATTTTTAGCCTACTGAGTGGGCTTGCACCTTTAAAAAGGGGTTGGACAATTGTTGTCGCGACCGCCTGCGGACAGTGTGATATAGTCTGCGCATTGACGTCCATCCGTAGTTTTTTTGCCGCGCCTGCTTGCGGAAAGCGAGACTTAGTGATCACAATGACGTCCGTGCGTCAGCCGGTCCGAAATCGGTGTATGTTTTTAAATACCATATCCTAAGTCACATTGACTTGAAACATCAAATGCTTATTAGTCATCATCCATATATTCATTATGTTTCCCACTCATGCGACCCCTGTGCCCCAAGGTCAAGGTCAAATGACAAATGAAATTTGTGTTAAAGATTTTGCATACATTATATCTCCACATCACTTACTCAGATTTGCTTCAAACTTCAGATAATTCTTTATTATCATCCATATTTTCATATTATAGCCCACGAATGCGACCCACATGCCCAAGATCAAGGTCAAATGACTTTCAAATTTGTGTTAAAGCTTTTACATACGTTAATTCAAACTTCAAATAAATATACTCCGACACCATCAAATGCCTCGGTGGGCTCGACATGTGGGCCATGGCCATCTGGTTTTTATTAATCGTAGGTTAATGTTTTTAAGAACACTATATCTCAGAAACAGCTTCGCCAATTCACTCAAAGCTTCACATGTGTGTTTATCATCATCCATATTTTAATTCTATGCTCAACCCCTGCAACCCCTGTGCCCAATATCAAGGTCAAATTACTTTGAAATTTACCTCAAAGTTTTTGACATGCCTGCATGTGGACAGTGCGACATAGTTGTCACATTGGCCTACATACGTATGTACATCCATATGTACGTCACTTCGTTTGAAATTTGTTTGATTTCAGGTTAACGTTTTTAAAGGTACATGCCCACTCAGTAGGCACAAACTGTTCTTTATAGCAATTCAATAAGTGTATAATTGTGTCACTATTCCACCAGTTCTAAAAATTACGTGTGCCCGCTATCCATATATAACCATTTGGTAATATTTAATTCACTGATAATGACTGGCAGTGGTACATGTATCAAGCTATTTTCATATTCAAATGAGGCATGCTATTTTTATGCCACCGGGTTTCGAAGAAACGGGTGGCATATAGTGTTTGGACCGTCCATCTGTCCGTCCGTCCGGGCCAGCGTCCGGGGGTTTGAGAGCTTAGGGGCCGGGTGAGGAACAAAAGATTCCTTTGTAATATTCCGTAAGCTCATAAACTCTATTGTTGTTTAGGGGCTTTGTCATTGTTCTTCAAACAATGGAAATACCCCATAAACCCAAAATGTTGGAACGTCCGTCCGTCCGTCCGTCTGTCCGTCCGTCACATTTTTCGGTTAACCCCTTTGTCACAGTTTCTCAAATATGCTGCAGGTGGCATCCGCGTTCGACAGACGCATTTCTTGTTTTTAATTATTTATGCTAATTAAAGGTACATACCCGCTCAGTAGGCACAACAATTAAAGTTATGTGTATTCTCAGTTATTTGTAGGAATTAAATAAGTGTATAATTTTGTCACTATTCCACCAGTTATAAACATTACGAGTGCCCGTTATATGGATATAATCATTTAGTAATGTTTATTTCACTGATAGTGACACGCGGTGATATCAGGCTATTTTCATAGGCAAATGGGGCATGATATTTGTTAATTACTTATACTAATTAAATGTGATTCCCAGAAAAAATAAAGTTTTCGACAGATTATAAAGTATGATCATTGCACATCAAAAAATAAATAGTAATGTCTTGGTAACATTTTAAGGAAACACGGTTGTCGCCCCTGATAGCAGTGTGGAAATTTACGTCTGATATAAAATGTATAATAATGCCAATAAATATGTGTATTAATGGTGAATTAATGTTTATTTTGCCCGAAAATGTCTCAGATGAAGTCTCTGATATAAAGAACATTGTGTGCCTACTGAGTGGGCATGTACCTTTAAGAACAGTATATCTCTTAAACCGCTTCACCAATTCACTCGAAACTTCACATACGGTGTATTTGTCACCCACATTTTCATTATTATTCATATGTGCCCAATGTCACGGTCAAATTACTTTGAAATTTCCCTTAAAGTTTGTGTTGGGCCCGCTTGCAGACAGAGCGATATAGTCGGCACATTGGTGTGCATTCAGGATAAAGTTTTTGGTTAAAGTGTTTTTCAGTTAAAGTTTTTAGGTTTACTATCAAAGTCCCGGCGGGTGCGGCATGTTTTTACGTCAACGGGCTAAAGCTTTGTTGCAATAAAAAAAATGGTTTGTACTATCAAATACCTCGGCGGGCACGACATGCAGGTCATGGCCATCTAGTTATTATGGCATGCGATTTGATCAGTCGGCCATCGCACCAGGACTAATTTAGAACTTGTTCAGCCGGCCATCGCACCAGGACTAGTATAACACTTGATCAGTCGGTCATCGCACCGGGACTAGTTTAGCCCTAGATCAGTCGGCCATCGCACCAGGACAAGCATAGCACTCGGTCAGTCGGCCATCGCACCAGGACTAGTTTAGAACTTGATCAGTCGGCCATCGCTCCAGGACTAGTTTAGAACTTGATCAGTCGGCCATTGCTCCAGGACTAGTTTAGAACTTGATCAGTCGGCCATCGCACCAGCCACCAGGACTAGTTTAGCACTTGATCAGTCGGCCATCTCACCATGACTAGTATATAACTAGATCAGTCGGCCATCGCTCCTGGAATAGTTTAGCCCTTGATCAGTCGGCCATCGCACCGAGACTAGTTCAGCACTTGATCAGTCGGCCATCGCACCAGGACTAGTATAGCACTCGATCAGTCGGCCATCGCACCAGGACTAGTTTAGAACTTGATCAGTCGGCCATCGCACCACGACTAGTTTAGAACTTGATCAGTCGGCCATCGCACCAGGACTAGTTTAGCACTTGATTAGTCGGCCACGCCATCCTGCGTTACAGACAGAAGTGGTGGTCGGGGGGATGTAGTGTAGTCATAGACAAAAACTGGTGGTGGTGGTGATACACATTGTTCCCACTGTGGGATATAGACCGGAACTTTTAGGACGCCAAATGTAGATGGCTGGTGTGTGTGGTGGATCATTGTTTTGTGTCCCCGGCGGTGGTGCGGAGTACAATGATGAATTACTGATGAATTACTGTATTGAACACACATGTATATGCACTGTGATACCGTACTTCACAATCCTCTGTTTTAAATTATTTCTGTATCGTAAAAACTGAAGATGTATTCATTTTTTTTGAAAAACATAAAATTGTGGCAGATGATCGAAATGAAAACCGGATGTTTACGTGCGAAATTAACCGGTGCATCGGTATATTTTAACCGCACGATGATCCACTGTATATACATACCATATCCGTACGGATATATCGTATATACGAACGGATATCGTATGTTTTTGTATAATATTCGTATAGTACGTTTGTATAATGTAAACAAACTGTACTATACGATGATACGGTAAGTTTTTACCGCAAATAGCGAAAGAATGACCGCACAAACGGTATCGCGAAAGGATGACCGCACAAACTGGACAGCGAAAGAATGACGGCACAAACGGTATCGCGAAAGAATGACCGCAAAAACGGGACCGCGATTGGACCGCAATTAGACTGCAATTTCAGAGCGGACGAATTGCAATTCAAGGACCGCTGGATTGCAATTCTTGGTAAGCGGGAGTGTACAAGGAAACGACAGCTTGTTGACACATGTTTTAATCTAGGTCTGTGTGTGTCATATGACCGATTGATGACCATTTCCACTAGTATGGCAAATACCGTATGTGCGCAGTATGCAAATGACAATATTGTATGCCCTCCAAAACTGAACAATTAAGTTTTCACATGCAGCGCTATTGATAACATAGACCACAACCCCAGTGCACAAACTAGTCAAGATTCATTTCATGGAACGGCTATTTTATTAATGCAGTTTCCAACAAAAGAGACACCTGAAGAATGCCAAGATCCGATTATAATGGATACATCTAGTATCAATCAAAAGACAATTTATCCACTTCCAGTAAGTTGCACACTGGTTTCGCTCGTAGATAAACAACTTGATCAAATTGTTCCTACACGACAACATAGCCAGGTGAGTGATAAAGATAAAATGGTTGATAGTGTGGCCAAATAAAATGAATGGTTGTCGCAAACTGCAAATCTATTGGGAAAATCTGACATTGACGCAGAGGATTACCTGTCTTGGGCAACATATCACGCTAGTCAACAGCCACCTATGGATACGTGTTTGACAAACACAGCACTATTAACCCCTTTTCCGGGAAACGGTTCATACCACAAGTATGATTGTTCATGCAATTCATATTGTTAGCACTGCTGTACATCATGTTAATCCATAACATATACCAGTAGTGACTTTAGACCAACCGCTATATGCTATAGCGACGCAGGTACAATGGTCATGGCCAGAATATCACGGAGATAAGATTGTGGTGATGATGGTAGAATTTTATATCGAAATGAATGTTTTGAAATTACTTGGAGATTGGCTAAAGGGTAGCGGCTGGACTGCATCACTTGTACAGGCAGACGGGACTACCTATGGACGCGCAGATTCAATGTTGACCGGGACTCATGTCACACGGGCTAGATATGCACACCAAGTAACTGCGGCCAGTCTACACATTCGACAACACCAAGCATATAATATGTACCTGGCGCAGTATGCTGATGAAGGTGTACCTCTTCAATTTGAACAATGGTGTTTTGCACAAGGCAAAACTCAACCCCAGTTTAATACTGGTCTAAAACATTACACATGGAGTTGACACTCTTGCAGTATGTACGTTCAATAAGAGAACAAAATTTTGATATGTATGTTCAATGTCTCCTGCAAATTGTACCA
>JAQRGA010000374.1:0-30357 GCA_029237695.1 Conchocele bisecta | reverse complement strand
CCATCATTGGCCAAGCAGTTCGTGAGAAGAAGACGTTTGAAAGTGTGGACTGACGATGGGCGGACGACGACGGACTAAAAGGGGTAACAATAACTCACTTAAGCCTTTGAATCAGGTGAGCTAAAATTATATCCTTTTGGGACCGCACACGGCTGGTCATGTAGTACATGTTTGTGCCGCGTTGAAGGTTTCTTGACCGTTATGTGTGGTGTCATGTTGTTATCATGATGAATTTCATTACTCTCTTAACATGGGTTCATGTGTCTGTTTTTGGGGGTATATTGTGCTCTATTTAGACTGCGATAACATGGCACGGACTAAGCCATTCTAAAAATGTACAACAAAAACTGAGGCAACCTTCACCGGTCTGAACGGAATAGGTAACGGTCAATTGGAACTAAACTACAGTGTAACCTCTCTAAACTGGACACCCTGGGAGGTCCCCAGGGTTTCCGATTTACAGAGGTTTCACTGTAAATCAGGTCGCCTTATATAATTTTGAGCCACATGTGTGTGATATGCGAACATGAACGGACATTATCACCTGAGATAAATGACCGAGAAACTCATCAAAAGAATGATCACATATATTTTCTTAGTGTCCGGTTTAGAGAGGTTGCACTGTAGCTGGTTTTAATATCATAAACAAACCACGAATATGGAATACCTGTACACACTGGTAAATGCAGTCTACTGTTAAACAAACATAATAACCAAGGAACAAAGTTACCAGAAAACACACATTGCATTTTTAGTCATTTGTGTCAAGGAAAGACTGTGTCACTAGCCACAGTCGACGCAAGAAAGCTTTGTCATCATTATACCCTGGACGTATTGGACGAGGCACCAACAACTTACCTTGGAAGTTGGCTTTCTTCCATGGAGAGCTAAGCGACATGCCGAGGGTGTGTGAAGCTTTGTCCAAGTTAAAGTCGACCACGATGTTGCGGTCAGTCACAGAGTCGGGCGTGTTGAACGTGAAGTGAAGGATGTTGTTCGTTTTCGTCTGAAATGGGAGTAAAGCGAGATACCTTCATGATATCAGTCCAGGTAGCCTACGACATGGACAGTCATGGTCTGACTATATTTGGATTATGATGTGTGCGACCTGTAACAGTACATATCTTTATCATACTATGTGTGCGAATAACTTAAATCTGAGGATCTGACACACATCATGTACATGTGAGTTGATCTTGTATGTGTAACTTACATATGATGACTTTATGACCATATTGTATGTGTAACCTTCATGTGATGACTTGATGACCATATTGTATGATTGTGCAACTTACATGTGATGACTTGATGACCATCTTGTATTGTGTGACTTTCATGTGATGATTTGACGACCATCTGTTCGTGTTGTGTATGTGTGACTTACATGTGATGATTTGACGACCATCTGTACGTGTTGTGTGTGTGTGACTTACATGTGATGTTTTGACAACCTTCTTGTACGCATTGTGTGTGTGACTTACATGTGATGTTTGGACAATCTTCTTGTACGTGTTGTGTGTGAGTGACTTACATGTGATGATTTGACGACCATCTGTACGTGTTGTGTGTTTGTGACTTACATGTGATGATTTGACGACCATCTGTATGTGTTGTGTGTGGGTGACTTAAATGTGATTATTTGTCGACCATTTGTACGTGTTGTGTGTGTGTGACTTACATGTGATATTTGACGACCATCCGTAAGTGTTTTGTGTGGGTGACTTACATGTGATGATTTGACGACCATCTTGTACTTGTTGTGCGTGTCGCGGTTGTAGAGGAAGACGCCGGCACTGACCGGTCCCGTCAGGGAAAGTAGGGGGCGACGGACTGCAGGGAGGCGTTCGGGTATTCTAGCTCAGCACACAACTCCAGGCCAGTGATAGTGACAAGTTTAGTGGGCGTACAGACCGATTCGCGGCGACGATTCTCCACGATCATCCGCTGCTCTTTCTCCAGGCTTCGATGGACCGTGAAGAACGATGACCTATAGAAGGGAATGGAAGACAGGAGTTGTACTGGTTTATCACAATAACAGTGAATTTTGATATAATTTGTTATCGGAAACAGGGGTTTTCCAAAACTAATGGTATCCGAATATTTAGGGCTATATTACAATAGAAGCCCGCTCACCTGGCCGAGATGATATCCATCCGAGGCTGGGGAAGCTCGTACTCCGCAGTGAGCACGCCCGCTGAGTTCACGTGAAGTTTCCCGCGCACGGCCGAGTTCGAGTGGAGGGACGACACCATCTTAATGCCCGACTTTGTCACGAACGCATCCACGCTCATCATGCTCGAGATCTCAATCGCAGCGCTGAAAGAATATGTATTCCGTCAACACAATGTGCCGTGAAACATGTTTGATATCCTGCCGATACGACCTAATCACTGCGTATAAATATGTGCGGTTGACATATTAGCTGGTTCTCCGATTATGAGGATGCGGCTGGGGTTATTGTTTTTTACATTTTAAAGTTATTTGTATTGTTGACGGGATAAATAGAATAGTAGGTTAGCGACGTGAACATATCTGGCGCGGCACGGAAACGGGATGGGCTCGGCACAGCCTCGCCCATCCCATTTCCTAAGCCTTGCCAGATATTTTTTCCATCGGTGTAATGACATGGCCCTGTACAATTTAACGGTCAGTGTAAGAAAGGGACTTAGCTTCGTCTTCTGACCCTTCATTTGTTTTAGTGATTAGTATTGCCAACTCTACTACAATTAGGTGCATGCCAATTAAATGTCATTTAGTTCATGTAAAAAACATACCTAATGCCGTAGAACAAATACATGCATACATGTATTAGATCTAACCCTTGTTCAACATGTATTTCTCGATAACTACAATTGATTTTATCAGGTATCGAACTTTGTATTGGCCGAATACGTACCGACTGATAACATATTGCTGTATCAAGCGTGGACCTGATACGAATATCCGGGTTACAACAAATTGAAAACAGAAATATCATTGGTCGAACGGTGTCACGTGACGTTACCGAATTACGTCAGAGGAAGGACGATACGGAAACAAGTCCGCGTTAGTTTCAAAACGAAAACAACGTCATAATTGCTTATTACATGTATGTAGCCAAAACCTGATGAATAGAAACACTTCAATATTACTGGATGGATTGCTTTCACCCACTTGATACTTGTGGACATATTCGACACTCTCACGAAAGCATTCACGTGACCTTGACATTTTTTACCTTAATATATTTGCTGAAAAACTTACCATATTTTTTTTTACATCAAACTGTTTCTAATACTTTTTTATGGTCCAGTATGTCAAGGATGGTACCCACGCACTCTCTAGTTATTAACGGATTAGTCAACAGTTTACATAGAACAAACCCTGTTATACATATTTAGTGGTGACAGGGTTCAGACACATCTTGTCCACTGTATGTTATTCCCTACCTTGGGTGTATCATAGCGTCTATGTCGACCAGTGGCGGGCTTCTCATGTCCATTTTGCCCTTCAGGTTGAGGTCGACGACGACGGTTCCATTGACGGTGAGGTTCATCGGGAACCCGGCGGCGGTGGGCACGATCATCGACGAGTCGAGGAACATGGCGCTGTGTGTCAGTGTGTACTCGTTGTCCTGGGATAACGCCAGCAGCGCCTCGAGGAAGTTGAAGTCCGGGCCGGCCATCAGGGCGTCCAGGCCTTGGAAGTTCATGTAGCGCAGCTCGTTGCCGAACACCCGCACGTATAGCGACCCCTTTAGCTGATCCAACTGCTGTCCAAACTGTAACAGAGTGCATGTGCATTAACACAGTGTAATAAAAATCATAATACAGTAATGTATTAAGTATGCAAATGATATCGCTACAGAAAACACGTTTGATGAATAATATAGCTGCCATCTATGCTAGGCTTATACAATATATATGATGTGTTTGTTGATTTAATACGATATTAATTACATTTGTTGGCTGATTTCATAGTAAACCCATGTAGAAATAGAGAATAGTAGGTTAGTGCCGTGAATGGGAAACATATCTGGCAAGGCTTAGGAAACGGGATGGGCGAGGCTCTGCCGAGCACATCCATTTCCGTGCCGCGCCAGATATGTTTTCCCATTCACGGCACTAACCTATTATTATATTTATCCCGCCAACACCTACAAATGGCTTTAACATGTAAACAAAATAACCCCAGCCACCGCACATATTCATACGCAGTGATTAGGTCGTATTTAGAGTATATCAAAAATGTTTGTGTTGACGGGATAAAGTATCATATTGCATCGTAACTCACATAAGATCCTCCATTTAAAGATAACTGAAAGGTTTGTCTGACCGCTAACAAGCTGCACAAACATAGCCGCTGGATAATGGAGCAGCATGAATACACGTACCCGCTTTTCAATGCGCCCCATCTTGTCTGATTTGATTGACTTCACGGCCGTGTGGCCAGATGACTCGGGCTCAGGTCTGCTGAAGTAGCCGCTCGGACCGAACATCGACTCGAGGAAATATTCCAGGCCCTCCGCCCGCCCGCCAAACTCCAGGAAGTTGACCGAGTGCCCAAACAAGTCAACGGTGAAGTTCATCATCGCGGATCGCGGAAGAAACGATTTCGACGACCAGATCAAGTCACCTAAAATACATCGGTGGATAGAGAGGTAATGATGACACGATATTATAATATAAATAGTGAACACAAACAGATGATCTTACACATGTGATAACATGATATTTCTTAAACAAATTTACCGATTGCACCAGAAACAAGGCTATGCCGTTACACAAATGTTAAATGCATTTTCTGTTGGGGTCTCATTGTCTCATTGACATATTTATTACACTCGTGTATTAGGAGTTTAATACACTGAATTATTGCACTACGGCCAGTGTTGAGTGTATTATAAACTATGACAATGTTATTATAGAACAGTCTTGTGTAGTGGACGGTCTATTATATAGCAACCCACCCTCCAACTTGGCGCCGGTGTTGAGTTTCTCTACGAAGACAGATCCCTCGTAGTTGCGCGAGAACTTCTTCTTGTCGAGGTCAAACTCCTTGAGGAGCTGGTCGTCTTCCAGGATGGCGCGGATGTCCTGTTTATGGCGGTCCGACGTCTCCATCAGGTTGGTCAGGTGGGACCACACATAGGAGCCCACCTACAATAACATACCGGTATATATGACATAAAGGCCCACCTGCAATAACAAACCGGGACACAAATGACATACCAATTGAATAGCTGACTATACAATAATTATGTGATTAATTGAACCAATAGCTGACTATACAAGCCAATAGCTGACTTTGTGAAATGCTAGCTGACTATATAAGCTAATAGCGGAGTATGTGAAACACCAGCTGACTACATAAGCAAATAGCCGACTATGTGAAACACTAACTGACTATATAAGTGACTATGTGACACGCTAGCTGACTATATAAAACAATAGCTGACTATGTGACACACTAGCTGACTATATAAGCCAATAGCTGACTATGTGACACACTAGCTGACTATATAAGCCAATAACCGACTATGTAAAACACTAGCTGACTTTGTAAGCCAATATATGATTATGTGAAACACTAGCTGACCATATAAGTCAATAGCTGACTTGTGAAACACTAGCTGATATATAAGCAAATGCTGACTAAAATGTGACAAACTAGCTGCTGTATAAGCCAATATTTCTGAACCCTATGGGACATTATATGACTTATCAAGCAATAGCTGGACTATCGTTTAACCTAACTGAGCTGGAATTATAAGCTAAATTATTGAGTCAGTGAAAACTTAGCTCGCGCACGCATACATACAGATTGACTCTCTGAAGAGAGTTAACGCCTCGATAGACATCTGCTAATGGCTCGTGAAATATTAACAGACTTGACTATATACTCGCCATAACTTGCCCGGACTTATCGCCGCGACACACTAGCTGACACACCATCCTCAACTAACCTATATCGCGACTCTGTTATATCCACTAGCTGAATATGTAAGCTCAATAGCTGAAGATTTACAAAAAACTAGCTGACTGTATAAGCCAATATCTGACTATGTGACATTATCTGACTATATAAGCCAATAGCTGACTATGTAACACACTAGCTGAATATATAAGCAAATAGCTGACTATGTGACACTAGCTGACTATATAAGCCAATATCTTACTATGTGACACTAGATGACTATATAAGCCAATAGCCGACTATGTGACACACTAGCTGAACACTATATAAACCAATATCTGACTATGTAAAAAACTAGCTGAATATGTAAGTCAATAGCTGAATATTTACAAAACTAGCTGACTATATAAGCCAATAGCCGACTATGTGACACACTAGCTGAACACTATATAAACCAATATCTGACTATGTAAAAAACTAGCTGACTACGTAAGTCAATAGCTGAATATTTACAAAACTAGCTCACTATATAAGCCAATAGCTGACTATGTGACACACTAGCTGACTATATAAGCCAATAGCTGACTATGTGACACACTAGCTGACTATATAAGCCAATAGCTGACTATGTAAAACACTATCGGACTATGTAAGCCAATATATGATTATGTGACACACTAGCTGACTATATAAGTCAATGGCTGACTTTGTGAAACAGCAGCTGCCTATATAAGTCAATAGCTGACTAGATGTGAAACACTAGCTGACTATATAAGCCAATAGCTGACTATGTAAAACACTAGCTCACTATATAAGCCAACAGCTGACTGTGTAAAACAGTAGCTGACTATATAAGTCAATAGCTGACTATTTACAACAGTAGCTGACTATATAAGTCAATAGTTGATTAGTTGTGAAATACTAGCTGACTATATAAGCCAATAGCTGACTATGTAAGTGTCACGGCTGGTGTGTAACTCACAATGGGGAGGAAGTGTGTATCTGTGCCCAATTACCTCATACCAGTCTTAGGAGCGATGGTACGGTAAATCAGAGTCCCGGGTCAGTGCACATTTTCCTTGCCCTGTTAAACAAGCCAATAACCGGGCGACTATACGTACCTGGTTGATTTCCTCAGTAGCGAGGGTGGCCTTGACCTGAGCCAGGATGTCGCGGGACGGACACTCCATGAGGGCCTTGTAGGCGGCGATCCTCAACTCCGAGTCTTCCTCCTTGTCTATGTACACGGACCTGATCTCGCGCTTCTGTAATGGAGGATATTTGGCTGTGACTGGAGAAATGAGGCTTATCTGACCAGTGTAGCTCCTGATCAAATAACACACTCCTGTATCCTGCTAATTATCTATATTGCTCATTAATGGAATGGCGAACAGTGTCTATCCTGATCAGATTGTGCGGATGCACAGGCTGATCTGGATCTACAGTGGTCGTAAAACCCATAATCCCCATTTATCCAGTCACAGACACATATTTGGCCACAATGTGTGTCTAGGGATGGTGCTTTGTTTTGCATACAACCCAAGTCCGACCGCCCAAGGTCAATGTCATTGAGGATCTATGTTCACCTTGTGTGTAAGGCTTAGAAAGGCAAATGCGTTAAAAGGCTGCCAACGAGGGGATTGGATTAGCTTAGTGATAACGATGCCCTTGTTCATCATAAAAAAGCTTGATACAGAAATAATTGAAGGGGACAGTGAATGAAAGGCTCCACGTCCGCTGACTCGCATCCAGTGGGCAGTTAATATGAAATATAAGAAATATTGACAAACACTTAAGTCAAAAGTAATTCGGCAGATAGTATGATAAGAGGCTTTTCGACATACTTACGTCGGAGTCGCAGGGCATCCGTCTGAAGGCTTCAATAGCGGAGAGGCGGATCTCGGTGGGCGCCGTCTTAACTCGCAGGCACACCTGCAGGCTCCCGATGGCACTCTGGGCGTAGCCCGCGTTGCCCATAGCCCGCAAGGCCAGCAACGTCTGTGATAGACCAGTCGCATAAATACGTCGTCACACTTGTCTATTTGTTAACTAACTATAAAGACTGCTCTATTTGGCGATCAGTGCAGATCCTGATCAGACTGTGTGCGTCCACAGGTCTACACTGGTTGCCAAACAAATGGACCAATCTTATAAATAAGTTAATAAATATATTACTCTCATAAATGTGTGACACTTTGTTTATTTCTTAAACACATTCTATTTTTAAGGCTGGTCTATTTGTTTGATGATCAGCGTAGATCTTCATCGGAGTGTGTAGATGCACAGGCTGATCTGGATATACACTGGTCAATAAACACATATACCAATTTATAAACTAGAAATGGACGCTTGTCGACAAGCGCATGTGTATCCCCCTCCCCAGATACACAAGTAGTTTGAAAAAAGGGTGTTCGAGTTATGCTCCGGAGACAAAATCAGTGACGGAAAAACAAAAGGAGATAACTAAAGAATTAGTGATGCAAGAGTTGTCATTCTTGCGGGACACACCTTTAGGGTCGTGGTCTATGCATGTGTGAAGTTTCATGAAAATATTCCAAAGGGTGTTCGAGTTATGCTCCAGACACGAAATCAGTGCACGAAACAACAAAGGGAGATAACTAAGAAATTAACGACGCAAGAGTTGTAATTCTTACGTGCGACACACCTTTGGGTCGTCTTCTATGCATGTGTGAAGCTTAATAAACTAGAAAATGTATTCATAGAACACGGATGTCCCACATATCGCTTTGATAATAAATGAGGCCAAATTGCAAATCAAAATTTTCTTTTACCTGAGCGTTAAAGTTTTTGAAGCACCAAGTATGTGACCTTGACCCTGGGCTTGGCGGGGGGCAGGACAAACGTGGATTTGGCACAGGGCGGTAGAGGACCATTAGAGCAATGCATATATGAAATATGAAGCTGATCCGTGAAAGAAACAGAAATTATAAGATATTTACCTGAGCGAAATTAAAGTTTTTGAAGCACTAAGTATATGATGTTAACCCTGGGCTTGGCGGGGGCGGGACGAACGTGGATTTGGCACAGGGCGATAGAGGACCATTAGAGCAACGCATATATGAAATATGAAGTTGATCCGTGAATGGAAAGAAAAATTATAAGATATTTACCTGAGCATTAAAGTTTTTGAAGCACCAAGTATGTGACCTTGACCCTGGGATTGGCGGGGGCAGGACGAACGTGGATTTGGTACAGGGCGGTAGAGGACCATTAGAGCAATGCGTATGTGAAATATGAAGATGATCCATGAAAGAAAACAGAAATTATAAGATATTTACCCGAGTGTTAAAAGTTTTTGAAGCACTAAGTATGTGACCTTGACCCTGGGCTTGGCGGGGGCAGGACGAACGTGGATTTGGCACAGGGCGGTAGACAACCATTAGAGCAACGCGTATATGAAATATGAAGTTGATCCGTGAATGAAAATAAAAACGTGGATTTGGCACAGGGCGGTAGAGGACCATTAGAGCAATGCGTATATGAAATATGAAGATGATCCATGATCCATGAAAGAAAACAGAAAGTATAAGATATTTACCCAAGCGTTAATGTTTTTGAAGCACTAAGTATGTGACCTTGACCCTGGGCTTGACGGGGGCAGAACGAACGTGGATTTGGCACAGGGCGGTAGAGGACCATTAGAGCAATGCGTATATGCGTGTTCGAGTTATGCTCTGGATACAAAATCAGAGCACGAAACAACAAAGGGAGATAAGTAAACAAGAATTCCGCGGAATCAGATGCCTCGCCTTGTCCCGCCTTGACCTCGAGCCTGGGCCCGAAAGCAATTTTCACTGGCCCGAACATATTATACAACTAGAAATGGACGCTTGTCGACAAGCGCATGTGTATCCCCCACCCCAGATACACAAGTAGTTTGAAAAAAGGGTGTTCGAGTTATGCTCCGGAGACAAAATCAGTGACGGAAAAACAAAGGGAGATAACTAAAGAATTAGTGATGCAAGAGTTGTCATTCTTGCGGGACACACCTTTAGGGTCGTGGTCTATGCATGTGTGAAGTTTCATGAAAATATTCCAAAGGGTGTTCGAGTTATGCTCCAGACACGAAATCAGTGCACGAAACAACAAAGGGAGATAACTAAGAAATTAACGACGCAAGAGTTGTCATTCTTACGTGCGACACACCTTTGGGTCGTCTTCTATGCATGTGTGAAGTTTAATAAACTAGAAAATGTGTTCATAGAACACGGATGTCCCACATATCGCTTTGATAATAAATGAGGCCAAATTGCAAGTCAAAATTTTCCTTTTACCTGAGCGTTAAAGTTTTTGAAGCACCAAGTATGTGACCTTCACCCTGGGCTTGGCGGGGGCAGGACAAACGTGATTTGGCACAGGGCGGTAGAGGACCATTAGAGCAATGCATATATGAAATATGAAGCTGATCCGTGAAAGAAAACAGAAATTATAAGATATTTACCTGAGCGTTAAAGTTTTTGAAGCACTAAGTATAGATGTTAACCCTGGGCTTGGCGGGGGCGGGACGAACGTGGATTTGGCACAGGGGCGGTAGAGGACCATTAGTGCAACGCATATATGAAATATGAAGTTGATCCGTGAATGGAAAGAAAAATTATAAGATATTTACCTGAGCATTAAAGTTTTTTGAAGCAAGTATGTGACCTTGACCCTGGGATTGGCGGGGGCAGGACGAACGTGGATTTGGCACAGGGCGGTAGAGGACCATTAGAGCAATGCGTATATGAAATATGAAGATGATCCATGAAAGAAAACAGAAATTATAAGATATTTACCCGAGCTGAAATACCTGAAATACCTGAAATATGAAGTTGATCCATGAATGGAAAGAAAAATTATAAGATATTTACCTGAGCATTAAAGTTTTTGAAGCACTAAGTATGTGACCTTGACCCTGGGCTTGGCGGCGGCAGGACGAACGTGGATTTGGCACAGGGCGGTAGACGACCATTAGAGCAACGCGTATATGAAATATGAAGTTGATCCGTGAATGGAAATAAAAATTATAAGATATTTACCTGAGGGTTAAAGTTTTTGAAGCACCAAGTATGTGACCTTGACCCTGGGATTGGTGGGGCAGGACGAACGTGGATTTGGCACAGGGCGGTAGAGGACCATTAGAGCAATGCGTATATGCGTGTTCGAGTTATGCTTTGGATACAAAATCAGAGCACGAAACAACAAAGGGAGATAAGTAAACAAGAATTCCGCGGAATCAGATGCCTCGCCTTGTCCCGCCTTGACCTCGAGCCTGGGCCCGAAAGCAATTTTCACTGGCCCGAACATATTATACAATTATTGACTAGTGAACCATAGAATATCAGATTATATTCTATGGCTCACTAGTCAATAATTGTTTTATTATATGATAATAGTCTGTATATAGCACTTACGACCTTATGCTACTAGACAAAAATTGAAAAAGAATTTGAAAAAAAAAATGAAAAAACAAAATGGAAAAAAAGTTTAAAAATTAAAAATAATAATGCTTGCTACTGGAGCCCAGAATTTTTTTTAATAGTCCTATATTTATCTACATATATCTGCACAGGTCCACATAATGCCACAATATTTTCAACACAGTTTACGGAAATGTAATATAATCATTTACCTGTATAAATTACCTGTAAGTGGTCAGTGGTCAGTTGCACATGCTAGCACATGTACAGGTGAATAGTCTGTATATAGCACTTACGACCTTCTGCTACTGGACAAAAATTGAAAAATAATTTGAAAAAAAAAATGAAAAAAAAAAAATGGAAATAAAAAGTTTAAAAATAATAATGCTTGCTACTGGAGTCCAGATTTTTTTTCCAGTCAAATTGAAAAATAATTTGAAAAAAAAAATGAAAAAAAATAATGAAAAAAAAAAAAAAAAAAAGTTAAAAATAATAAGCTTGTATTGAGACATTAGTTATTGGAGACCAGATTTTTTTTTAATAGTCCTATATTTATCTACATATCTCTGCAGAGGTCCACATAATGCCACAATATTTTCAACACAGTACCCAATGTAGTGATTTACCTGTATAAATTACCTGGTCAGCAGTGGTCAAGCAGTGGTCAAGCAGTGGACATCTGCACATGCTAGCCCATGCATAGCACATGGTTCTCCCAGTTTCTATTGTTCTCTCTACAGGTAAGGTGTACAGAGCACATGAGAAAAGGTATACAGAGCAGACGAGAAAACAGGTCTTCATGCATTATTGTCCAGTTTGTAGAGTGCGCAAAACAAAAAAGGGAGATAACTGAAAAATTAGCTACGCAAGAGTTGTCATTCTTGTGCGCGACACACCTCCGGGTCGTGGTCTATGCATGTGTGAAGTTTCATGAAAATATTCCAAAGGGTGGTCGAGTTATGCTCCGGACAGGAAATCAGTGAGCGAAAACAAAAAAGGGAGATAACTCAAAAATTAGCTATGCAAGAGTTGTCATTCTTGTTCACGACACACCTTCGGTTCGTGGTCTAATTGAATGTGTTAAGTTTCATAAAAATATTCCAAAGGGTGGTCGAGTTATGGTCAATCAGTGCGCGAAACAAAAAAGGGAGATAACTCAAAAATTAGCTATGCAAGAGTTGTCATTCTTGTGCGCGACACACCTTCGGGTCGTGGTCTATGCATGTATGAAGTTTCATGAAAATATTCGAAAGGGTGGTGGAGTTATGCTCTGGACACGAAATCAGTGCGAGAAACAAAAAAGGGAGATAACTAAAAAATTAGCTATGCAAGAGTTGTCATTCTTGTGCGCGACACACCTTCGGGTCGTGGTCTATGCATGTGTGAAGTTTCATGAAAATATTCCAAAGGGTGTTCGAGTTATGCTCCGGACAAGAAGTGTCTGCGGCAGACGCGGACGCGGACGCGGACGCGGACGCGGACGCGGACGCGGACGCGGACGCGGACGCGGACGCGGACGCGGACGCGGACGCGGACGCGGACGCGGACGCGGACGCGGACGCGGCGCGCTGTCAAATCCATAGTATCCCCCGACGGTAGTCTGGGGGATACAATTATTGACTAGTGAACCATAGAATATCAGATTATATTCTATGGCTCACTAGTCAATAATTGTTTTATTATATGATAATAGTCTGTATATAGCACTTACGACCTTATGCTACTAGACAAAAATTTAAAAAGAATTTGAAAAAAAAAATGAAAAAAAAAAAGGGAAAAAAAGTTTAAAAATTAAAAATAATAATGCTTGCTACTGGAGCCCAGAATTTTTTTTAATAGTCCTATATTTATCTACATATATCTGCACAGGTCCACATAATGCCACAATATTTTCAACACAGTTTACGGAAATGTAATATAATCATTTACCTGTATAAATTACCTGTGCACATGCTAGCACATGCACAGGTGAATAGTCTGTATATAGCACTTACGACCTTATGCTACTGGACAAAAATTGAAAAATAATTTTAAAAAAAAAATGAAAAAAAAAAATGGAAAAAAAAAATGGAAAAAAAATGTTTAAAAATAATAATGCTTGCTACTGGAGCCCAGATTTTTTTTCCAGTCAAATTGAAAAATAATTTGAAGAAAAAAAATGAAGAAAAAAAATGAAAAAAAAAGAAAAAAAAATGAAAAAAAAAAGTTTAAAAATAATAATGCTTGCTATTGGAGAGCAGATTTTTTTTTAATAGTCCTATATTTATCTACATATATCTGCACAGGTCCACATAATGCCACAATATTTTCAACACAGTACCCAATGTAGTAATTTACCTGTATAAATTATCTGGTCAGCAGTGGTCAAGCACTGGACATCTGCACATGCTAGCCCATGCTTAGCACATGGTTCTCCCAGTTTCTATTGTTCTCTCTACAGGTAAGGTGTACAGAGCAAATGAGAAAAGGTATACAGAGCAGACGAGAAAACAGGTCTTCATGCATTATTGTCCAGTTTGTAGAGTGCGCAAAACAAAAAAGGGAGATAACTGAAAAATTAGCTACGCAAGAGTTGTCATTCTTGTGCGCGACACACCTCCGGGTCGTGGTCTATGCATGTGTGAAGTTTCATGAAAATATTCCAAAGGGTGGTCGAGTTATGCTCCGGACAGGAAATCAGTGAGCGAAAACAAAAAAGGGAGATAACTCAAAAATTAGAGCTATGCAAGAGTTGTCATTCTTGTGCACGACACACCTTCGGTTCGTGGTCTAATTGAATGTGTTAAGTTTCATAAAATATTCCAAAGGGTGGTCGAGTTATGGTCAATCAGTGCGCGAAACAAAAAAAGGGAGATAACTAAAAAATTAGCTAGGTGCAAGAGTTGTCATGCTTGTGCGCGACACATTAAAAACCTTCGGGTCGTGGGTCTATGCATGTGTGAATAGTTTCATGAAAATATTCGAAAGGGTGGTGGAGTTATGCTCCGGACACGAAATCAGTGCGAGAAACAAAAAAGGGAGATAACTAAAAAATTAGCTATGCAAGAGTTGTCATTCTTGTGCGCGACACACCTTCGGGTCGTGGTCTATGCATGTGTGAAGTTTCATGAAAATATTCCAAAGGGTGTTCGAGTTATGCTCCGGACAAGAAGTGTCTGCGGCGGACGCGGACCGCGGATGCGGACGCGGACGCGGACGCGGACGCGGACGCGGACGCGGCGCGCTGTCAAATCCATAGTATCCCCCGACTGAGTCCGGGGGATACAATAAGTTAACGAATAGACCAGTCTCATAAATAATATATATGTATAGACCAAGCTGTGCCCGCCCGCCCGTACAATGTGAATGCATAATACTTGCCGTTTTTTTTTAAAGTATACCTAAAGAGACTGAAGAGCACATACATATATATGTCATAGGATCATTGAATTTGTGTAATTTAAATGTATTTCAGATTATCAATAAATGTTTTAAACATAATGTGTTGTAGTTTCCATGTTTCTTCAAAAAGTTCTGTATACTCTTAATACATGTACTTCGTATGGCCGATAGCTTGTCATTACGCGGCGGTTTAGTAGCGCGTATCACTAATACACAATTGCATGCTCACCGCTATGCCCATTGTACTCGCCATTTGATAGTTATTGGATGTATATCGTCTCTATTCCGATTGCATTTTGTGTCACAAATATATTCTATATATATTTCAGGTACGTTCGTTTTGTATCATTAATAATATGGTTATGCTATGTTTCTTCTGTAATGACTAATTGGGACTACAACATAAAATGTATATGCTTTTAGGAGGTTTTGTTATGTTCTTTTGTTCTCATGAGGCCATTTGTCTGGCCGCCATTATTGTTCATCGTGTCGTGTATATGCATTGTGCAACCCTGTGTTGGCCCTGTGATCGTGTATTCCTACGCGATCGCATGGTAAACACAGGATTGCACTCGCCATATGATAGTTATTGGATGTAGATCGTCTCTATTCCTATTTGTGTCACAAATATATTCTATATATATTTCAGATATCCACCATAAATCCAATACATACAAGACCTCAATACCAGGCTTGCTTGTTTGTGTAAACCTACACCCACCCGGTGACATATAAAACACTATATTTGATTTGCTATTTGTGTTCACAGGTTAAGTTAAATAGCCATGATTCATTGTCAATAGTTACCGTTTTGAAGTTTGATGGGGTGATCTTACAACCTCTGGCCATTTTATTTTCCATTGCAGAGATGATTGCACGAACTGTGGTGTCTGACTCGCAGCCAGAAGTCACTTGGCAGTAACTGTGAACCAGTGATCCGACGGACAGCATAGCCTTCTCATCACCGGCCATGTTCACAAGGGGCTGTAACATAGAACAGGGGCCTCGTTATATACCATGTATACCATGTTCACTAGGGGCTGTAACATAGAACAGGGGCCTCGTTATCTACCATATCTACCATGTTCACTAGGGGCTGTAACATAGAACAGGGGCCTCGTTATCTACCATGTCTACCATGTTCACTAGGGGCTGTAACATAGAACAGGGGCCTCGTTATCTACCATGTCTACCATGTTCACTAGGGGCTTTAACAAAGAACAGGGGCCTCGTTATCTACCATGTCTACCATGTTCACTAGGGGCTGTAACATAGAACAGGGGTCTCGTTATCTACCAATTATACCATGTTCACTAGGGGCTGTAACATATAACAGGGGCCTTGTTATCTACCATGGTAACTATGGTAACTAGGGGCTGTAACATAGAACAGGGGCCTCGTTATCTACCATGTCAACTAGGGGCTGTAACATAGAACAGGGGCCTCGTTATCTACCATGGTAACTAGGGACTGTAACATAGAACAGGGGCCTCGTTATCTACCATGGTAACTATGGTAACTAGGGGCTGTAACATTGAACAGGGACCTCGTTATCTCCCAGGGTAACTAGTGACTGTCGTTATCTATCATGTCAACTAGGGGCTGTAACATAGAACAGGGGCCTCGTTATCTACCATGCATACCATGTTAACTAGGGACTGTAACATAGAACAGGGGCCTCCTTATCTACCATGGTAACTATGGTAACTAGTGGCTGTAACATAGAACAGGGGCCTCCTTATCTACCATGGTAACTATGGTAACTAGGGGCTGCAACATAGAACAGGGGCCTCGTTATCTACCAGGATAGTGACTGTCGTTATCTACCATGTCAACTAGGGGCTGTAACATAGAATAGGGGCCTCGTTATCTATCATAGTAACTATGGTAACTAGGGGATGTAACATAGAACAGGGGCGTCGTTATCTACCATGTCAACTAGGGGCTGTAACATAGAACAGGGGCCTAGTTATCTACCATGTCAAATAGGAGTTGCATAATACAGGGGCCTCGTTATCTACGATGACCAGTGTATCTCCTGATCAAATAGCACTTGTGTAACTTGGTAATGATATATTGCTTGTTAGAAGCATGCCAGGTGTTTTATTGACGCAATACGGAAGAGTGCATATCCTGACCAGACTGTGCGGATGCACAGGCTGATCTACCTACACTGGTCACAAAACCCATAAGCTCCATTTCTCCAATCAGAAGGAAGATAAAAAGTATCGGGAATGTGAGGATGTCCCCAACCCAACCCTATTATGGTCACAATACATATCATTCCATACGTAAATAAAACAAAGAAATGAGTCAGTATTGTGGGCACAGACCTTGGCAACCTCGAGCATGTCCTTGGTTGGGTTCCTGATGAAGGCGAGGGACGTGAGCCACATGCTCGCCTCTAGGCCCGTCACCGCCCGGCTCGTCAGGAGCTCCGTCATCAGGGTCAGGGACGCCGTCGTCCCCACCACCGGCAGGGCGTCACGGAAAAACTTCCTGCAAACATACGGTCCTCACATTAATTCTCTTTCTTTACATTTAAAACATACGGTTCTCACATTAGTTCTCTTTGTTTATATTTAAAACATACGGTCCTCACGTTAAATAATTCTCTTTGTTTACATTTAAAACATTTGGTCCTCACATTGTTTCTGTTTGTTTACATTAGAAACACACGGTCCTCCCATTAATTATCTTTGTTTACATTTAAAACAAATGTGTATGTGGGGGTGTGGTGTGTGCTACCACGCGGTGTCCCGTCTACGTACCCGACCCTCTCGTTGTTGTCGGAGCAGATGGCGCCGTTGTTCATCTTGGTCAGCAGGCTGGTGAGAGTGCGAGAGTCGGCGGCCTTCAGCATGTAGACGAGGTCCGTGAAGAGACGCGGCGTGTCACTCGACACCCCGGCCCGCGTGTCATCGCAGATCGTCAGCAACTTCCGCTCCAGGTCCTTCCTGGTGCGCGACTCCCGGTCCCCGGCACTGGCGTGCTCGAACCTCAGGCTCACACTGCGCACCGTGCTCACTGTGGAGATATGTCGACACGATGCAGGGCTCCATATAAGGAGTTAGTAATTGAGTATTGTCACTCCATCATTCTGAAGCAATTTGGTATTCGAAATTTTAAATGGGTAAAATAAAATCACACTGCTGTTTACACATCAACAGACCGCAATTATTGAATAGTTTGCTTCGAAATGAAAACATGTCTTGGCATGTCAAGATATCAAGATGTGTTTTCATGGAACATAAGAAACATATGCTATATTTGTGGTCTGTTTATTGTTTTTTGCAGCATGATAAAGGTACCACACATTTTGTATTGCCTTTTGATACTCGCTACTTCTGATTTCAATTGAATTTTTGGCAATTTTAGTTGGGTATTTAAGCAAATACCAGCTTATCTGGAGCCCTGACGATGTGAAAGGGATTAAAAACCTAGCAACAGCTACCGTAATATAGACACGGGCATGCGATTGCAAGTTGCATCCAAAAGGACGAGAAATATGTAGTATTGTTGTGAACTTGCAGATTGTGAAATGCTATGCTCTGCCACTATACTATCTCGCCGGTCTCCATTGTGTGTATACGTCTATGGTGGAAGACAATGAAATGGCAATCAGTCACGGCAACACAACACAGGCGGCTGAACTTCCCGACCCGCCCCACCACCCCAGTTTGCCATTAGACATAGCCATCTTGGCCGACTGTACTATGTGTGTTATTCCAACAATTCTGATTGATCTGGGTGAAGAGGAGAGGTTTATTTATCTAATAACAACGAAAAATGCTTATGTAATAAATATATTTAATTCACATCACTTAAGCATGGTATAGGACATCAACATGTGACGTAGAAGTTGAATACACAAGTTAAACAACAATCAATCATTAACGGTACATGTCCACTCAGTAGACACAAACTGTTCTTTATAGGAATTAAATAAGTATATACTTGTATCACTATTCCAACAGTTCAAAAAAATACGAGTGCCCGCTATACATATATAATAATTTAGTAATATGTATTTTACCGATAGTGACTCGCGGTGGTATCAGGCTATTTTCATATGCAAATGAGGCATGATAGTTTTTAATTATTTATACTAATTAAATGCGTCACCTGAAAAAATAATATTTTAGACTAAAAAACAATATGTTCGATTATAAAGTATTATCATTGCACATCAAAATATAAATACAGAGAATAAATAGTAATGTCCCTTAACATTTTAATGAAACACGGTAATCCCCTGATATCAGTGTGGACAGGTACGTCTGATATAAAAGGTATACTATTGCCAATCAATACGTGGGGAAATGGTGAATGAATGCTTATTTTGTCAGAAAATGTCTCAGATGATGTCTCTGATATAAAGAACAGCTTGTGCCGACTGAGTGGGCATCAACATTTAATTTCAAAATTAATGGTGTAGATCCAAAATACTTTATACCGTCAGTTACCTGATTTCCTTATTCAGTTATCTCGCGACTGTGCACAGACGAAATATTGCACGGAATCAGTCAACATTGACGATGCAGTCCGGAAGTGGTAAAACCATACTTGACCAATTCACATGATGTTATTCATTCGTATAATATGTATTGTATCGGCTCAACAATTTATTTTAAAAGTAGATATGATAAGAAAACATGTTACAAATCGTTCGGATATATAGGTGTATGCTTTAAACCAGATGGCTGCGGCCCGCATGTCGAGCCCGCCGAGACATTTGATGGTATTTTTTAAAACTTTAACGCAGATTTCAGATGACGGACGGACGGACGGACGGACGGAGGACGGACGGACGGACGGACGGACGGACGGACGGACGGACGGACGGACGGACGGACGGACGGACAGACAGACGCACGGACGGACGTACGGACGCACGGACGCACGTACGCACGGACACCCGGACGTCATTTTGATCACTATGACTCGCTTTCCGCAAGCGGGCTGACAAAAAATGTACGATTTCTTTTGTCACTGAGTATATATGTAACTATTATAGTTGTAATACATGTAGGTAGTATACTTGACCAGTAGCCTATTTCACCAACATTGCAAAGTATACTTACCTACATGTAGCAAAGTATACTTTGAGGGAGTAATCATTTATTTTTCCCGAAATGCATTATGTCATATAGAACTAACGACTGCTTATATTTGATGATTAAAAGTATGCAGAATTATTATACTGAATGCATTACATTATCACAGCCAAAATGGCTGTGATAATGTAATAAATTCAGTATAATAAAAATTAATAAATTTATCCTAAAATTGAAAATTTCTCCTCAAAGTATACTTTGCTAGAAAAGTATACTTTGCAATGTTGGTGAAATTGGCTACTGGTGCACCCGTCTAATGGCAGAATGGGCGCACGTCCAGTCGCATGTGAACACACTGTATACCTGGAGAGCGGGTGCCCGAGGTTTGCTGGATGAAGGTCAGTTCCTGTTTGACGTGCGTCACGACGCCACTGCCGTCGCGGGAGAACGGGCGGAACATGTGCTCCTCGCTACACCGGGCCGTGACCACGTGCCGCCCCTGTCGGTCGATCTCGTGCTCACACTCGTGGCTGCTCCTGATCAGTGGCATCGACTGGATCGCCTGAAATGTCATATAACCTCTCTCAAACGGACAGCCATCGTATATAATTGCGTAACATTAACCAGATATCTCTTATAGTTCTTGCAAAACACACAAACAAGAAGCGTGGCATGTGGGAGCATGTGATGGCTAGTTTCACGATCGGGATTCATCCTTACCGAATGGAGTCCTGGTTTGGCCCTCACATACGTCTTTGGCATTTTGTATGTGACAGTTGAATCTGGTTATACCCCTTATGTGCGTATTACGAATATTTTAGGCGAAGGGGCTAAGTGACTGTGCTGTTGTATGGACCTGACACCAGGTCAGGTTATTCTAAATTTCAGGGCTGAATATAGTTGTTTCCGATGTAAATATTCCGTTCTGCATTTGGGATTATTTCCCCAATGCAGCAGCTTACATGCGGGAACAAACCCGTTTTCCCGGCCTTACATCACCTTAGATGTTGATAGACCGTTAAACACCAATAAACAAACAAACACAAACAAGAATCTCTCTAAACTGGACACTCAATGAAGGTGTGAGTGGCAGTAGGTGATAAGTCCATAAATGATGTTGCCACCTTCTTCCACTGGCACCTTCAATTGTAGCTCAGTGTTAATTTAACTTGCATACATCTTGTAATAGCTGTTCAAGATAGAATATCACACATCGTGTATCATAGAGCTGAATGGCAGTGTCTGAACGGGACACCCTGATCATCTCTGTACACGATATCACTATGTTGGATGTGTACATCACAGTTAGTAAGTGAAGTAGTGAAGTAGCTAAGTTATAGTTTTTATTCTCTACAGTAACTGCTATTTACTGAAAGCATCTGACATTTAATGGCAGCAGTACAGCATCACTATTTGTCAGAACTGGGCTAACATAATCTACCATGTCCCTTCCTATCCACATTGATATTGATTGACTGGTCATAATTGGAATCCTAACATCAGAACTAAATATGAACAAAACAGATATACATTCAGCCCTGAAATTAGAATAGCAAGTTACAGGGGCTCACCACACCAGTCACTTAATCTCATCCCCTGAAAGTTATAAAATGAGCACAAATGTTATTAATTTTATTATGGGTATAACTCACACGTACAAGAAAATCAAAGCTGTACGTGATGGCCACACGATGACTGGACTGACCAATACCGCACTCACCGAGTCCGCGGAGTATGGGACCCCCTGTACTGCCGTGTTGAAGCCGTTACGTTCCGTGCAGCCGAGCAGGTTCTTCGACTTCTTCACGTTCCTGCTGTGCCAGCCGTTGGGTTCCACTGTGTAAACCGTTTCACAGTTGCCAGACACGTCCGTCTACAATAGACGGGGTCGGTGGAAAATGGGGGCGAAATCCATATGGGACACGCCATGTGATTTTCTACCTACTCTGTCTGTTCCACGCTTTGCTACCGACGAACTTTTGGTTGCGAACAAACGATTTTCCTATGGGAATTTATCATGGGGGAACAGGGGGAGATGAGCTGGAGGAGGAGTAAAAAAACGAAACATTTTGGAAATTGACTCCGAAACCTGGTTAGATAGCTTGGAAATGATTCTAAGAAAACAAAAGTTAGATATTGTATCCACCAATAAAGTCAATATGTGATGCAATTTGATCAAATAATTTTTTAGGCGAGGGTGACTTTTTGTTATATTAAGTATTTTAAATATTTTTCAAATTTAATGAACAACCAAAAACTCGTCGGCAGCAAAACGCGGAACAGACAGTAGGAATTTCATGAAATATATTTTCATAAATTGTAATATTTTCAGTAAATGACGTCGAATGATGACGAAATTTTCAATCCGCATTTGGTATGAATATTTTGTCAACTTTCGACGTCATTTACGGAAAATATCGTAAATATTGTTAGGTAAAAAATCACATGGCGTGTCTCGTGTGATCGTCTACGTCAGCGATTGCATTCAATCATAATATTGTTAACTGGGTTGCTTATTATTCATGTATATCACGTGTTAATGCATGGTGGCTATATAGAAGTGTGCAATGCTGAAATATCTTGCAATACAGCTTTTGTAAATAATTTCAAGCAGGTTATTATTTGTGTATTGGTGTTCCCTGAACATTTAATGATTAATTTAATACATATTATATGTATTAAATTAATTTAATCGCATATTGCGACGCTTTCGCCAATATTATTGGCGAAAGAGTCGCAATATGCGATTAAATGAGACGAAATGCCGTTCTTTCATCTAGAAACTAGGGTAAACAATAAGTGCAGTTACTGACATCGGGAGAACAGAGCGCTTCATAATCTTGTGTTGATAAGTGTCGTTTTGTGATAGTGCATTCGGTTCGAATTAGGCGACATACAGTTGCCTCTGTCTTGTATTCGTATTTTACTAAGCAGCTTTCAACTGATGGTATTTATTTCCTTTGAAGTTTTTACTCTATTTTCAGAGATTTTCTGAGATTTTATTTGATCAGCACTGTTTGCATGCTCTTTTGGTACCATCCGAGACACAGTCACTTTAAAAGTGTAATCAGTCATTGTAAATAATATTGATATATATACCGTAATAACCCGAAATAATTGGACACAATTTATTCCAGAAAACACATATAAATAAATGGTTTTCCACAACAATGAGTGTCACAATGTTAGTATGGTATATTAGGGTTAGTATGGTATATTAGGGTTAGTATGGTATATTAGGGTTATTATGGTATATTAGGGTTAGTATGGTATATTAGGGTTATTATGGTATATTAGGGTTAGTATGGTATATTAGGGTTATTATGGTATATTCGAGTGAATTAAGAACATACCTCTGTCACGGTCTGGTTTTTCGTTAAGTCGTCCATTTGGTTCTGGAACGTGGACAGGACGCCGCGTTTTATGTTCACCACCCAAGTGGGCTCATTGTCGGCGAGACACAAGGTCGCCACTTCGCCGTCCTGGTACGAGATCCGCACTGGAAATCGCTCCATCGGGCCGCGGAACTCGGCCGACACGTCCTTCATTATGGCTTCTTGGGGGTCATACTCGGTGAGGGTCACGTCCGACAGCTGAACAGACACAAGTCAAGTATGAAATTCACTGGTGCTGAATCAACCGGATTCCTGATAAATTCCAACTCAGCTGCTTACAGAAGATACAGCATAAACACATTTTCATCTAGTAACCGGAGGAAGAAATTTGCGCCGGTTACTAGATGAACAATGTGTTTATGCGATAGCTCTAAGTAGAGCCGACTGGAATTTCGTCAGAAAACCAGTGCATTTTTTGACATGAAGCATGTTACGCTGGTGCAGAGCGCAGCACCAGTGGCATAACGAGTCCCCGAATACATTCTAGGAACCGATGAGAATGTTCGGCGTCTACAAGATGTTTCACACGCGTTGAAACAATGGAATAAACGTAATCATAAATAAAAGGAAACATGATAGGGGTGGTGAATGTAACGCCAGTAGGGGAGGTGGATGTAACGCCAGTAGGGGACGTGGATGTAACGTCAGTAGAAGTGATGAATGTAACACGAATAGGGGTGGTGTGTCACTGGCAGTCACAGTCACCGGCAGTGGACCTTACCCGCATGGAGAGTTCGCACTTGGAGAGGATCTCCATGTGCACGGTGGCGGACATGTCGATGCCGGCGTGATCCTCACTGGCCCCGCGCACCGCCGTCGACGTCGTCATCTTGTAGACGTATTCGTACGTCTGGCCGGACACATAGTTGAACTTGCTGCTCTCTGCTCAACAAACGGAATGATTACACATTAACCTCCATTACACATTACACCGGACACCAAGAAAACACATTCAATTAGTATCGGTATCACTGTTACAGTAATGTATTGTTGCTGATGATGTGTGTCCATGGTTGTAAAGCACACGCACATATTGTATTAGTTTTTATCCCGTCAAGACAGTGCGTATGTGCCGTGAAACACGGTGCCGTGAAACATTTTTGATATCCAGTCAATACAATTTTTGCATTTAACAGCCATTTGTAGGTGTTGACGGGATAAATAGAATAGTAGGTTAGTGCCGTGAATGGGAAAAACATATCTGGCGCGGCACGGAAACGGGATGTGCTCGGCAGAGCCTCGCTCATCCCGTTTCCTGAGCCTTGCCAGATATGTTTTCCCATTCACGGCACTAACCTACTATTCTCTATATATGCTATATATTTCTTATGTGCTTATGGCAAATACAATACAAATCTACCAACAAGAGCTATCTGTATTTATTTTCTTATCAGCATCTGATCTCGAAGACTTGCAAGACATTTGATCACATGACTCGCGGAAAAACACCGACTGCTATGTGTGATATATATTTGATTAATACGTTTTATGCATTACATACCTGTGCATCGTTTTGAGCATGCGTCCAATGAGTTTCTCGGGACTGGACCTAGAAGATACAGACGAATAATGCATGCTGCTGTTTGGAAGAAACAGAAACCTCCGCTTTATTGGCGGTTATTATTCTAGGTGTAAATCTTACATTCATTTGATATAGTATCGATCTATTCCATGTTTACTGTATATTCTTATTGAACCATACACAGCTACATGTAGTCATAGAGTGTATTGTTGCAATTAAGCTCTGTGATTGTCACTGTGTACTGCTCTATCTTCATATGGACTTAACTAGTTGCAGTGTTGAAATTAAGCTCTGTGAGTGCTGCTGGTGAGGGTTCATATGAACTTACAAAGTTCATATGAACTTACAAAGTTGCACTGTGTTGTACCTGACCCCCTCCACCTACTCTTGGCACATGACTTACACATGAGGTAACACGGACAATTCAAGGGTAATACGGACAATGTAATACTGACAATTCAAGGGTAATACGGACAATGTAATACTGACAATTCAAGAGGTAATACGGACAATTCAAGTGAAATTTTATCATAGCTTTGAAACGCATTTCTTTTTATATAATTTCTACTATTAATCCCACCTACCATGTATTATCTCTGTTATATAGCGATATGTCTATGTGGTCAAGATTATGGTGTATATATTGCAATATAGTCTGCCCGTATATATAAGTGATACACAATTATTCCGTGCGTTCTTAATCTATCAGTCTTATTATTTTCCAAAACTGTATTGGTCGTTGAGCAGTTGTGCACAGTTTGCCTGCTTGTTATCAGTTAACCTGCCCTGTATTGACCGAATACGTACGGACTGATACCATATTGTTTTGTCAGGCATTGACCTGATACACACATACGGGTTACAACGAAGTGAAAACTGAAGTTACATTGGTCGGATGACGTCACGTGACGTTACCGAATGGCATCAGTGTAATGACGCAACGTAAACAAGTCCGCGTTCTGTCCATTGATAACGACGTCATCTGTGGTCATTTTCTACCAGAACGTTACATGATAAATATACTACCAGACTACTGTCTTTTGATATCAAGTTTATTAGGCTCGGCTCGGAAACGGCAAGCCTCGGAATTCCTACGCGTTTCCTAGAAGGTGTTTTTCTAATAATGAACTGTGGCCGCCTGTGAACACTTGGCAATAAAACCGCACTGTCAATGTACAATTTTGATAGCCGTGTTTGTCCATTATCATGGATCGCTCGACTTTGTCTTGTAATTTTGCTGACGTTCAATCTCTGTGTTATCATCAGAGCTATCGCTGGTTATCGACCAGTGTTTATCATGTGAGCATAAATAGAAATATTTGGCAACATCGGTGCGTGTTATCTCTGTAATCTATTCGATCACATATACAAAGTCCGGTAATATGCCTCGCCGTGCACTGGTTTCTCTGTTGGCACAGTTCCAATACATACACGGTGTCATATTAAAGTGCGAGACCTACGCAGCTCAGCAGCGGACGTATAATTCTTTTTTTTATTAATTCGTTCCCACGAAATAACAATTCGTTCCCTCAATTTAACAATTCGTTCCCACGATTTAACAATTGGTTCCCACGAATTAGCAATTCGTTCCCTCAATTTAACAAATCGTTCCCACGAAATAACAATTCGTTCCCTCAATCTAACAATTCGTTCCCACGATTTAACAAATTGTTCCCACGAATTAGCAATTCGTTCTCTCAATTTAACAAATCGTTCCCACGAAATAACAATTCGTTCCCACGGGAACGAATTGTTAATTCGTGGGAACGAATTGTTAATTCGACGGAACGAGTCGTTAAATTGAGGGAACGAATTGTCATTTCGTGTGAACGAATTGTTAATTCGAGGGAACGAATTGCTATATAATGGGAACGAATTGTTAATTCGAGGGAACGATTTGTTAAATTGAGGGAACCAATAGTTATTTCCTGGGAACGAATTAATACAAAAAAATCCATGTCCCCTGCGGGGTTCCGTAGAGAGCTGATAAAAAAGCACGGCAAAAAATGTCACATCTTTCGAATTTCTGAACGAATCTTTATGAATTATAAAGCTATTCTATCCACATTAAATACTGAATCGATTTAGAATACTTTAGCTATGGACTTAGCACCCTTCTTCCACTGACCACATCAAGTGTCGAATAATGTCAAGTTCGGCGAGTACGGGTAAGACGTTGATCAAGGAGTTAAAATCCAAGAGAATGATGTTTCTCTGTAAGATTCGTGTCGAATCAGATTTTCGTTGATGGTTACTATTCTATTTAACTATTTAATCCATATAGACCATAAATCGAACAAAACATTTGTAAACACCGTGGATCCAAGGGGCCGTTTCATTAAACTTCGCACGACTAAAATGTTCGTAAGTGCAAAATTTGTCATTTCTTGGTCATTTATCTCGGGTGATTATGTCTGTTCGTGGTCACATAGCACACAACTGTGTCTCAGAATGATCAAATGCCTGATTTACAGTGAAACCTCTCTAAACCGGACACCATGGGGACCTCCCAGAGTGTCAGGTTTAAAGAGGTGTCATAGTATATCCAGCTATTTTGAAAAATACCATTTATCTGATGGAATATTAAGAAAATATGCCTGGAACTATCGATGTGAGATATTTGGGAGTGAAAGTGTTAAGAAAGTAATTCCCTTCATTTACCACCGGTTTATCCACTCTCATGGACCTCACAGAGCTTGTCCGGCGTCATCACTGAACACGTCCAGAACGGGCAATATCCCACAATGTATCTTCGGTATCAATTCCGCTACATGTCGTCTGTCAGTCAGTCGTCACTTAGTTTGCTGAATTCCCATACGCATTTTTAAGTATTCTATAATTTGCGCATATGGTTTGCCGTATAAAACATAAACATAAGTATTGGTCTCTTTTTTTCAAAGCTTGATTTCTGATTGCGACATGGACGGCGGAAATGATATGCAGAAAGAACAGAACAGTCTTTATTTGAACAATTTCTCAGACCAGCTAGTGGTATATGAGCAAGCTGTGATATACATGCACAAGTGTATGACTATTGTATAATAGGTAACATGGCAAACTGTAACAATACACATACATGATATAAATAGTAATGTAGCGAATATGTGGTATTTCGTAATACTACTGTGCTTTTTATTATTCAGTATATTCGGAAGGGAGCCACAGTAATTAATCCAGATCTCACCGTGAAACGCGACACCAGAAAACTCGCATACGTGTTTCTAGTATCGTCTTACAAGGTGTGTGGCTAAAACAATAAGTGGAAACAGAACCACCGTTATCCTCGTTTACAATGTACAACCCGACACCGGGAACACGGATATAATTGTTTCCCGCATTGGGTTATACAAGACCATTTATAAATTAGTGAATTTGATATACTTAGTTTGATGAATCTTGCATACATGTCGCATTCAGTGAAGGGAGTAAAACACAGACGGTTCTACGAGCCATTTGCATTCATGAATTTTCATAGAAAGCGGTGTATGCAACTCATACAAAGTAAGTAGTTGTTATAACATTGATGGACAATGTAGTCTCAGAGCAGCCTGTGCATTTGCTCAGTCTGGACAGAGGCTATCTTGTTCATCAAAGTCACGGTACCAGTGCTAGCCGCTGGTGTAAGCCAGAATGGACATGTTTTGCTATATCATTGTATGGAACATGAAACCCGTAAATCATAATAAAACAGTGAGTTTCCTTGATCATTTTAACCATACAGGCCATAATTAAACGAACATTTGCAGTAGCGGTGACGTGGTGTCCCAATGTTTGTGTAACGGCATCGACCTGATTGAGTCCACAGACACGGGTATTATATGTATAGGTTATTTGTATGTGGATATATGCCACGAGTTCTGCAGCGTGCGATATTGCGCTCCTTAGGAGCGCCGGCGGAACACGTGGCATATATCCACATACAAATCAAATAACCCTTTTATTATATACGCAAATCACTCACAATTTAAGTGCGCCTCAAAATATATACAAACTGTAATTAAAATAAACAAATTAGTGGCGATTGAGAAGGAACTATTTTGCGAGGTGAAGCGTTGTTCCGGCACTGACTAACATGAACTCACGAGACATAAATATGGAAAAATATTGACGTCTTGCGTTCCATTGTGTTTCAATGGGAAACGAAAGTACGTATGTAATAATGAGTCGTATACTGTTGCCTTCACGACGGCTCGCATCCATATTATTAATTCACACAACTATTTGCCATAGTGCACCCTCAATTCGCTTAGTTTTTTATGTGTGAAATGTAAGAATTTTTATTTAACGGAGTGAACGGATTATCGTGATATAGTGCCCTCGTTAATAGGTGATACCGCTAAACAATACAATACAATACAATACAATATCCTTTATTAAGCATTAAGCAATACAATGCTTCTAGCCTTTAACATAAAACTTGTGTAGTGCACATAAAATACATGTTTTACGGAATATAAATGGAGAAGCTTTTGTTAATTGTAATTATACACTAATAGATGCCACCAAAATGATCACTTTGCAGTATTAGCAACTTAAATAAAAATAAGTTTATTCTTCCAGTAATTCTTTTCTCAAATTGCTGGCAAAATAAACATATTTCGACAGATTAATTACTGTTTTTCGATTGGTCGATGTCATTAAATGATCATACTTATTAGTGTTGGCCATCTACAAAAATAAGGTTTGAAATGTTGTTTTCTTATGTTTGTATAAAGAGGACAGACTAAAAGAAAGTGATACTCACTTTCTATCGAGTTTAAATTACAACATTTACAAATTCTTTCATCCCTGGGAATATTATGATATCTGCCTCTTTCTATTTCTAAAGAATGCGAAGATAATCGAAATCGTGATAGTGAAATTCTATATTTTCTATTCATTATAATATCTAAGTACGGTTCTAAAGTTAGTGAAGATTTATATCTAGCATACGATGAAAGTCGTTGAGATCTAGTTATATCATTAACCAAGATTGGTGGTAATTATCTAAAATTCTCTGTTTTATTTGCATGATATAATGTGTTATTATTATGTAATAATGTGTCTTGATTAACCCATAACTCTGTTAACCCTATGTCATTAATCATTGTTTTTATCTGATAAGCCCAATTTGTATTGTTATACGATACATTATTTTCTGCGTCGCTTTTCAACATGTTATACATTTTTTTGGTTACATTATTGTCGTTTAATTTTAATAGTTTTATCCAATATCGGGTTATGTGAACTTTACGAATTACGCTCAGTGGAACTCTACCTAATTCCCCGTATAGCCCTATTAGATTAGTTGATTTGTTGACACATAATACTTTTCGAAGAAATTTAGTATGAATATTTTCAATATCTTTTCCTTTGTGAAACCCCCATATTTCTGATGAGTAATTTAAAACACTCGGGTATCTACGCTCACTCATATGTTTAGCGCAATAGCCCAACCACTCGTGCATTATTTCACGATACTGAACTCACATATACCTGTAGTGAAATACACGGTATTTTATTATGTCACATAATCAATACGAGGTTTTTCGGTTCATGCACTGCAACCGATCGGACGACTTTATTTTATTACCACTTGTCGGTCCGTCGGACATGTCCGTTAAAATTTCCGCCCGTCCGACGGTAAACCGGAAGACGCCGGACCGAATGTCCTCGACTATAAAAAAAAGTAAATAATTTGTTTTACG
>JAQRGA010003731.1:0-14247 GCA_029237695.1 Conchocele bisecta | reverse complement strand
CATGTTCAGACAATCAAATCAAAAGTTAGCAACAGTTATTTCTGTAGTTTAGTCCTGAACATTCAGTAGCGAACTTTTACATTTTCCAAACATGCGAACTACGTTTATCTGTGATTTCTTTACAGAATGTTCAAGCGCCACGGGGAGATACAGTGGTAGCTCAAATCTGGAAGATAAATTTGTAAATACGAATTTGGCTTACTATCCGTCAAGTAGAATTTTTTAGTTATTGAGCGGTGACACGGATACAGAATGCGAACATTGAAAATGGCCGCCAATGGGGGAGATAGGTCATCCTGAAAAAAATGAAACGGTCTCAATTAGGGCTTTCTTCATCTTGCTGTGGTAAACAAGTGTTTTCCGTATTGGGTTACGATATGTCATTGGTTGGCACAATGCTGTTCCTGTCCAATACCTAAGGTGAATTACATAAATAAGTGTGTTTTGCAAAGGGACGTAATAAAAGGATGAAAGTCACTAGACATAACATGGAATATAATTTAATTCATACTTTAGTAACACTATTTCCTAAAAACTAACAAACATACCGCCTCCGGTGTTTGTTGCGGCGGTTTATAGACATCCGGCGAAGGACATTTCCCGACTCCGCTTCATCCAAATTTTCCCATTTGTTCTGCTAGAACTCGACGTGACACCACCCCTGCAAGCATGGAACAATCGTTATGAAGGTGCATGATCACGTGGATATACAACAACAACACCGTCGCACACTCCAAATGTAAGTAGTATTTGAATATTTTCCTTAATTTATGCAACGGATTGCTGATGAAATATGGGCCGCAGGCAAACGCGTCTTCATGAGATACAATTTGGTTAGGTTATAGGGCGTTTGGTGCACAGATTTATGTTGGTTTTTGCAAAGAAGAAAATCGATTTCCGTGTCGGATGACCACGGAAATCGAGTTTCTTTCGCATAAAACGAGAGAAGTTTGGGCGACTATACAGTCTATCACCAAATGCAGCTTAACAAGCCGCGTTTGGATGCGCCATAGGTTCATCAAACATCCGTTACGTAAATAATGGACAATATAAAGAATACATACTTTCAAATCGGATCGGAATTCGGGAAGCTTCCTAGTACTTGTTGTTGTTGTTAGTTTAACCACGTGATCATTACACCTTCTGGTTTATGGGCAGATTGAGCACCGAACGACTTTGGTTCTGTTGCCATTGGCAATGAGTGGGATGTAAACATATTATATTTCATCCTATTGTGTTTTGCGTCTGACTCTTAGTCAGGTTGGTGGCCGTCTTTCACAACTGTCTGAGTCAAAGAAAAGGAAGGCATCGACCATACAGTTATTGAAAAATATTAATTTTTTAATTTTTATCCATCCCTCGTTTTGCCATGGCGACAGTGTTTATTGTCCGATTGAAGGTATGCACAACCGTCGTCTGTGTTTTAATCTTGCCCAGATTTCAAATGTTTTTCTGAACATCTATTGGCAATCACAACTTCGTTAATCAAGGCAGTTTGATTGACCTGGAGCATGAGCCGTTGCACAGCTCAGGCATTGAAACCAATCAGGCTGCTTGATTTTCATGCACAATATTCAAGTATTTTAAAATAAATAAATAATTCATATTGGCAAAGCTTAGCGCAGGCGGCAGTGTATCCACATGGTACCCGTTGGACTGGTTACAGCGATGTTTTGAGATAGGCTAGACTGGGTTTACAGGCTGGTAATTCACTGGTACTGCCAATTCGCACCGGGCGTAAAATGTTTAAAGTCGAAACATTTGTTAACCGGTTTTCGGACGATTTTTTTTTTTCATGGACACTCAGTTCTACTAAGGAGTTTTATCAGATAAATGTACGTTTTCTGACAGTAACCCGAGTAATTCTGGCTTCCAACACAGTGCGACTTTTACGCCCTGCGTGGCAGCCAGGGCCCTGTTCTTGCTCAAAAATCCTCTGTTAGCTTAAACAGAACTGTTAAAAATCCTTTAGCAATGCTAAGGATTTTAACTGTCTGTTTAAGCTAACAGAAGCTGCTTTGGAGGCAAACCGGGCCCAGGGGCCCATATAATTAGGGTTTAGCCTGAACATCAAAAGATGTGTGTTTTGTAATTGGTGTACACATCTAATGCTTTGTTGACATTTACACAAATAACTGGTTAATTCCCCACAGGGAATCCCACGTGAGTACGGCGTGAAAGAAGTTAACAAGGTTATAAGTTATTACCATAGGAGTGATTAACGCGTAGACATAACTGATCAAGGGGCCCAGTTTTCACTAAACAAATTCGTTATGACTAAAATGTTCGTAAGGTGCAAAAATTATGATTTCACATTAACAATGTTTTACTTGTAAAACTATTGTTTTAGGAATTTACATGTATTGTGCAATCGGCTGCATTTTATGCAGGCCTTTCATGCTCAATTAAATGTAAATCCATAAATTGAAAATTTGCACTTAACGAACAATTGGATTTTTTAGTCGTAAGAAGTTTAATGAAAATACGGGCCCCAGATGTTCTAATTCAGCATACAATTATGCTTAAGGTTCATAGAAATGATACACTTGGCTTCAATGATAATTGTTTTCATAAGAGTGATGTGATTATATGCAAATATAAGATCTGTGAATATTGTCTTATTTACTGTTTTTCGTTATGGTTACGGTAATTGCGTTGCCATCTCCGCCATCTTTGTATGTTCCAGCCTTTCGTACAGTTTCAGCAAGGAAGTTAGAAGTTTAGAGTCAGAAGTAATGAAAGTAATGGAAAGTAATGAAGTAATGAATGTTAGAAAAATAAGGAAGTTAGAAAGTCTGTAGTAATTGAACAGTAATGAATGTTAGAAATAAGGAAGTTAGAATGGGTCAGAAGTAATGAAGTTGGAGATTAAGGGAAAGCTAGAAGTAAGAAGTGATGAAGGTTGGCAGTTTAGAAGTGAAAAGAAAGTAAAAGAGGTTTAGAAAGTATGAAGTTAGGACGTAATGAAGTAATGAAGTTAAAGTAAGGAAAACTAAATGCCAGTTGGAAGTAAGAAGGTACGGGGGACGTTAGAAAGTAAGAAAGTAATTGAATAGTTGGAAGTTTAGAAGTAATTGGAAGTTGTAGAAAGTATGAAGTTAGAAGTATTGAAGTCAGAAGTCCCACTCCAGGGCTTTCTATATTGCAATCGTTGTTCTAGATAATTTATCCACTTCATGACACTGATTTGTTATAATTAAACAACTGAGGGGACCAAAACATAATCGCCACCAATTTCATAATTATTCAAAAGTCCGATGAGTTTGCCATTTTCACGGGCGTCACCAGCATTTTTGAAAATGGGGGGGATTCGACTTTCAGCTGTGAAGCAACCGAAAAGTGTAAGAGGTCCAGGGGCAACCCCTGGACCTCTTACATATTTCAGTTGCATCACTTCCCGGGAACAATTTTTATGCTGCATTTGGGATTGTTTGGACAAAAACAAAATAGCTCCTGGGGGAAAATGTTTTGTGTCAATTTAAGAAGCTTATTTATAAAAAATTAACATATTGCAAAACGTTTAGCGTCGCTTGACTGTGCTTTGTTAGTAAAGCATTTTAATAATATAATGGCTGCTCATTCATGCCCTGAAAATGGCTATCACTGACGTCACTTGTGCCGTGAATGGGAAAAATATCCGGCAAGGCTCAACAATTTCTTTCTTTCTCATCAGAAGTATATGTTGTGACCACTCATTTGAACCGTCTCGCCGAGACGGTTCAAATGAGTGGTCACAACATATACTTTGGTTCAGAAATAAGGAAAATAGATAGATAATAGTAGGTTAGTGCCGTGAATGGGAAAACAATATCTGGCAAGGCTCAGGAAACGGGATGGGCAAGGCTCTGCCGAGCACATCCCGTTTCCATGCCGCGCCAGATATTTTTTCCCATTCACGGCACTAACCTACTATTCTATTTATCCCGTCAACACCTACACATGGCTGTAAAATGCAAAAATAGTATTGACTGGATATCAAAAAATGTTTCACGTCACCGTGTTTCACGGCACATACGCACTGTGTTGACGGGATAATAATAATAAAATGCTGGCTTCAAAAAGGGGGATTCGTTCGAACCCATCGAACCTCCCTTGACGACGGCTTTGCCTTTTATTTTACGAGATACTATCACTGTAGACAATACAGGGGATATACTTATGTAGCGCTGTACCTGGACATACAATTTGAAGCTGTCCGATGCTACTACCATATATGCCATGTACAGAAATACCTAGGTGCATGTTCACGTGGTTACAACAACAACAACAATTACTGAAACTTCCAGCAGCGCCTCCGATTCAAGGTACGTATTCTGATATATTGTCCTTATTATGTAACAGGGTTTTAATGAAATATGGCGCGCGCACCAAACGCGTCTTGTTAAGCTGCATTTGGTGGTCTTTGTCACAAACATCTGTCGTTTTTGCGAAGAATCGATTATTCGCAAACACGACCTACATGTAAGTACGTGCCACAGTCCCGTGACCACAAAATGCATGTCATGAAGACGCGCTTACTGCGCCATACATCGTTGCATAACAAGGAAATACTTTCAGACATTGTTGTTGTTGTGACCATGCATCTTGAATACAGTTCCGTTCAAGACAATGGTTGAATTACGTACATTATTTCTTTGCACGCCATAGAGCGAAGACCGCATGAATATCCGATATATAATCTGACTCAGTACGTAAGCCGATCTATTTGTCGATGGAAGAACGGTCTCTGGTTGTTGACTTACTGTCCACTTACCGTACACCCATATAACAGTACGTGGGCTTTGTCGTCACGTCACGTCACGCCCATAATTAAGATGCTTTAGAGGAGAATCGTATTATTATCTATATCGTAATGTCCACCTACACGTACGACGCATGCTGTTAAAACAGCCCTTACGAAGTTTCCTATGAGCGTAGTCCCTGATCAGCCTGCGCATGCGCGCAGTCTGATCAGGGCATACGCCGTTCGCTATTCAGTCAGTATTCTGTCAACCAACATCTACATATATTCTAATATTACCATAGTAATTGCCAACATCGTAAGATTCGTTTGTCTGTCGCGCATGGTCCCTGTTTGAAACGGATATGCGTACAAATGTACTTATATAGGCGGTTGGATGACATACATGTAATATTACCTTATGATTAATTGAGACAGTCTACGTCATTCGCCGTTGAGTTACTATGACAACATGACTGTCGTCGAAACACTGTTAGATTGTTCGCTTACACAGATCCAAGGTGTATGATCACGTGGTACTAACAACAACAACAAGTACTGAAACTTCCAAAAATCCATCCGATTGAAAGTACGTATTCTTTTATATTGTCCTTATTACGTAACGGATTTTGATGAAATATGACGCATCAGACGCGTCTTGTTAAGCTGCATTTGGTTGTCTCTGTACTTTGGCCCAAACTTCTGTCGCTTTTGCGAAGAATCGATTTCCGTGACACGGAAATCGATTCTTCGCAAAAACGACATAAGTCTGCGCCGAACTCCATGGACGACCAAATGCAGCTCATGAAGATGCGTTTGCTGCGCCATATTTCATCAAAATCCGTTTCGGCACAGACTTATGTCACTTTTGCGAAGAATCGATTTCCGTGTCACGGAAATCGATTCTTCGCAAAAACGACTGAAGTTTGGGCGAAAATTCAGAGACATGGCCACGGAACGAACCGCGAAATAGACATTACTAATAAGAATTCCACCACGGGACTATCAGAGGAACGCATGTGTGAAATAGCAAGGAGGTCTTGAAAGGAGACGGACATTACAACAAATGCACCCCAATGTTGAAGTATGTGGGCGCGGACGACGATGTAAAAAGCACTGATTATAGTCGTGTCTGCAGGCGCGATAAAAAATGTCTATTATCGAGTTACGGAATCGTCCGAGTGCAATAAGTGGCATACGAACATTGACCTTAGCGAATTCATTACAGCTTTAAAGTAATTTTGCAATTCTTTATTGTTTTACAACAAAAATAGTTCATTCTAAAGCAATAAGGCAGCTGGCGAAACAAACAGTAGTTTCATGCTATTTAATACGTTGGGATATTTCAATTTGTTCGCTTAAATAATTCTCTGAAATATATACGGCTACGAAAATATAATGTAGTACATGTACATTAATTGACCACTAAATTATTATACTGTCTGTTTCACGAAACCTGCCTAAATTTTACGGACATATAAACAATGCAAAAACAATATTATTTTCCATAACATTAAATTTTATCAAACGTTAAGAATGAGCCGTCTTTATGAAATTTAGTCAAATATTTGTGAAATATTTGTGAAATATTTGTGAAATTTAGTCAAATATTTGTGAAATTTAGTCAAATATTTATTTTAAATTGGTTTGTCTATGGGAACGTAGCATGGGGGAAAAGTAGGTAGAGGAGCTGGGGGAGGAGTAAACAAAACTCCGAAATCTGGCTAGATAGCTTCGAAATGATCTAACTAAGAAAACAAAAGTTAGAAAATATGTCCACTATTTCTGAAATTAGCAAACTATCACCATGTTAAATCCCCATAGACATCTTCACTTTGTGAAGATGTCTATGGGGATTTAACATGGGAAATTATTTTTTTTTTTCGCAATAAATAGAAAGAAGGATCACTCTTAAATTTTTATCAACTTTAATATTATCAAAAAAATATTGTTTTATTGCATTGTTTATATATCGCAATTGGCGATACAAATAAACAATTGGCGATATAAAAAATTGTTTTTGATTTTTTTCTTCTTTTTTTGAAGTGGCGATTTTTTTATTTTCCCCAGCGGAATCCCTGTGAAGGGGTCAGTGTAAGAAAGGGGCTAACTCCCTCATGGAGTCAGCCCCCTTCTTCCATTGAAGTCCCCTTCTTCCATTAACCCTTTCAACGATATCGATTATCAGTCACAGCCTGAAACAGTAAATGTCCGTATTCAATTATTATTAGCCGATCTATTTAGATCGGCTAATATATTGGTCATCCATCGAATTCTGAAAAGTTTGTAGCAACCCTTTTCTACCGCTATTCGGTAATCTACGAACGCGAATTTTGCTGTATCACTTCCAAATTGCATCAACCGATAAAGTTTGCATTTTTGGCAATTATTCTCCGTTTTAAAACTTTAAATATAGCCAAATAACACAATTTTGAATACGTAATGAGCTGAACGCCGGAAGAGATTGAACCCGGAAGTTGTTGTGTTAAGAACGTCCATAGTTGGCTCTAATGGCCATATACGCCAACATACGCCGATTATGGGCTAATTTAAAGCTTTTATTTATTAAACAGAACAAGTTTCAGCCGCGTATAATCGCGTAAAATGTGTTTATTCGGCTAATTTATAATCGACCTCTGCTCAAAATCTCCTCCGACTAGCAACCCCAGCATGTCGGGTTTATCCCATTGGATCGCGTATGCGCGTCATTTGACGCTAGTTAATATTCACAAAATTTTCCACCAATCAAAACGAAGAATTGCCCTTCATAGCGAACTTTGATTTGTTTACGTATCATGCAGGGATGGCAGGGATGCATCCAGCACGCGTGATTGCGGCAATCCCCCTTAATTATTGTCAATGCCGCAAATTATTGATTGTCTTGCGCCCGACATCGCGAAAAAAATCACGGATGAGCCCCTTTTTAAATGACCAGTGCGCACATTAAAAAACGTAATTGACTATTTAAACGCGCTGCGTATTTAAATCATTGGAAGGCTTGCAGTTCAATCGAGTTTGTGCGGCCGTTGAACGTAAGCTTCGAGTCGATTTAAACCATTTAAATCGATAAACAAGGGATAAACAAGTGACAACGTTAACCTGTTATGCTCCATTAAGAAGTAATAAGCTTATGGCAAATCATATTACTTTGGGGCCGAGCTACTAAAGTTGACTGGTGTGGCATGGAAATATTGAGTTCTGATTTTGGGAATTTTCCTCACCGTGGACCCGTTTAATGCGGGATAGTACAACCCGTTGGCCCGGCCTTAAATGACCTTAGCTGTTGATAGGCCGTTAAACACCAATACTCACTCGCTCATTCATTCCCCCCCACCGAGACTCAGTAACTACTAAAATGCGGACATATATTGAACCCTGATTTGATCTGCTAATAACATCATGCTCTGCATGACTTTTCATTTATATTTTAAGAACTGTATTTGTACAAGTCCGATAATCATTTTTTTTTTAATTGTTCGGTGGACACACGAGCTCGTTGAGAGAATAGCAAAAATCATCAGCATTACCAACAACAAACAACACAAAAATAAAACAATATTGCATTCTTAAATAAGCACGACAATGGCGTCTTATTGTATGACCTAATAGTTAACACAAATTCGCGATGAAAAACAGATGCTAGGCTAAAATCGATAAATCAGATAAATTTATCCGATAAATAAAACAACTGAAAACATTTATGCACGAGATACGGTGCCTTATTGTTTACCCTTACGAATTTTTCGTTTTGGAATAATTAGAAATTGTAGAATTCTAAAATATTCTGTATGATTTTGATTTTACCACTTTGAAGTTTACTACATATGCCAATGACGTATGCATGTGTCAGTTGAAGAAGGGGGCTAAGTCCCTTGGACTTAGCCCCCTTCTTCCACTGATTCCTTCATATTTGAAATATTTATGGGGGGGGGGGGGGGGGCATTGTAAACTGAGCAACATACATACATGCAGGCTCTGTGTGTTTATTTAATTCCCGTCAACACAGTGCGTATGTGCCGTGAAACACGGTGCCGTGAAACATTTTTGATATCCTGTCAATACGACCTAATCACTGCGTATTAATATGTGCGGTTTCTGGGGTTATTTTTTTTACATTTTAAAGCCATTTGTAGGTGTTGACGGGATAAATAGAATATAACAAACATATCTGGCGCGGCACGGAAACGGGATGTGCTCGGCAGAGCCTCGCCCATCCCGTTTCCTAAGCCTTGCCAGATATTTTTTTCCCATTCACGGCACTAACCTACTATTCTCTATTTATGTGGATGTCCCTATGCGACTTAGTCCCCATTCTCCCACTGTTCCATTCATATACATGTACATCAAATATTGTATTCATGTTTGGGGGATCATTGCAAAATATACAATATCTCATGCATACCGACTGTATGTTTATTATGCGGGTGTCCCTATGTGACTTAGCCCTCATATTCCATTGATTCTTGCATACAGTGAAACCTCTCTAAACCGGACACCCTGTGAGGTCCACAGGGTGTCCGGTTTAGAAAGGTTCCACTGTAAACCAGGCATAACTCAAGTAAATAATCAGGCATTCTGAAATGTATTGACGTGCTTTGCAATCATAAACATACATTAACATTCTGAGACTTATGATCAACAAGAAACCCATCAAGCATAAGGTTACAGAGGTGTCCGGTTTAGAGAGGTTCCACTGATATCAAATATTATATTTTTGTTTGGGGGATCATTGCGAAACGTACAACCTCTCGTGCAGCCAGGATCTGTGTGTTTATTATGCGGCTGTTCCAGGTATTATTATAACATCAATGACTGCCAGATTCCCAAAAGATTCGTTTATCTTGACTGTACTAATGTTTTCAACGCCGCATGTCGTTATCGGAGGAAGATTCCAGGTATACATGCGCGTCTGCGTGCAAATGTGTGTCTACTACATATAGTAGCGATATAGGGCGACAGCATACATGTATTTATAGATAAATAATTCCAGCACAAAAATATTTACACAATTCCCTAACATTTGATTGGCCCGTAGCAAGTTTCAGTCCAAAATTTATATTCCAGTAAACTCCCACGCCGAACTACTTTCCGTAACCGTGAGGCGCATTTAAAATAATTCTTAAGAAAACGGAAAATAAACACATTTTCTTGATGAATTTATTTCAAATGCTGGAATTATAAGGAATGAATGGCCTTTTTGTGGAATTTATCGGGGATATAAACTTGGAAAAGTCGCGGGAATACTGGACGAGGCCTTCCGGCCTTCGTCCAGTATTCCCGTGACTTTTCCAAGTTTATACCCCAATAAATTCCACAAAAAGGCCATTCATTCCTATAAAATCATTCGGTCCTCTTAAAGGCATCGTGCGCCTCAGGGGGCCGTTTCACTAAACTTCGTACGACTAAAATGTTCGTAAGTGCAACATTAAGATAGTCTGTAAATTTCACATTAACATTGTTTTCTTGCTAACAATTGTTGGATTTACATTTATTGAGCATAGGCTGCATATGCAGCCTATGCTCAATAAATGTAAATCCATAAATTGATGATGTCTCAGATATCCAACATGTAATAGTTATATTTCACTTATTTAATTTTTAATAAATTAGGTTATTAAAAATACAATATGTGAACTATAACTTACTTATTGGTTGCCCCGCCTTCTTTGCGCACGTGTCTGTCTCGATGAAAGTGCCGCCCATACGCGCTTTCGACTTGTGATACGACTTCGTTATTGACCATTTGACCCCTACGCACACATTTACATGTTTGGACAGCATGCGCGACGCGTGAATTTCTGACAACAAGCCGTGACGTGTGGATCTAAATATACCTTTATACGTATTGGAAAATTTAATGAATAAATTTAGTAGACATTGGAGAAATAGTCGCAATAATTTTAATTATTTTGAGGCGAGATCGAGGCGAGATGCGATGATTTCATTGGTCGAGAAACTAGGGCAAACAATAAATGAGTTTTCGCTTCAACCATTGCAAATGATACATGTATATATAAATCCATTGCACAATTTTATTTGATCAGGATCCCCAAAACATGCGCTATATGTAGCAGGGATTCCGCTGGGGAAAATAAAAAAATCGTCACTTCAAAAAAATAAAATAAAAAGAAAATAAAAAAAATAAATCATTTTTTTTTTTTCGAAAATTGTAATTTTTTATCGCCAATTGTTTATATTTATCGCCAATTGCGAAAGTGGCGATCGCCAGCGGAATCCCTGATGTAGGTACAAGCTGTCAGAAACTGTGATAAACAAGGGAGATAATATGGATTGGCATAATTTGGCATATTTGCTATACATGTACAAGAAAGGAAAACAATGTGGAATGTCCTTATTTTTTGTTGTGAATTGATAATACTATACCAACTTTAGAAAGACGTTCCCATAATAGGTGTTAGTGTATGTAATTACAATAAATTAGTAATAATCGATTGAAAACAAAACATGTTTTTAATACTGAAAAATAACTAGCGTTGCAAACGCTAGTTATTTTTCAGTATTATAAACATGTTGTTAACAATCACCACTGTCAGGTGATCGTACTACACAGCTTGTATGAAAACCTTGCCATTATAAACACCATCGATTGCATAAAAACTACTGTCTGTTTCACGAAAGCTGCCCAAATTTTACAGCCGCATAAACAATGCAAAAACAATAATTTTTTTCGATATTATTAAATTTTTATGAGCCTCCTTTTTATTTCGTGAAATTTGGTCAAATATTGATTTTATTACGAAAAATGTATTTGTCTATGGGAATTAGAACATGGTGGAAAAGGGGGTGGAGGAGATGGGAACATTAGTCAAAAAACAATTGGAACAATTGGAAATTGACTCCGAAATCTGGCTAGATAGCTTGGAAATGATCTAACTAAGAACACAAGTTAAAATTTGAAAATCGGTCCACTGCATTATTTCTGAAATTCTAATATGGGGAAATTGTTTTTTCGCAATACAATCACTATTTGACAAAATTTCACGAAATGAAAAGAACGCTCGTTATTAAATTTTGCTTTAATTTAATATTATCCAAATAAATATTGTTTTTTAATTGTTTATATAGCTGTAAAATTTGGGCAGATTTCGTGAAACAAACAGTAGTTGCAACGTGTTAGTTTTCAGTATTAATAATTATATATATTTTTACCAATTATGTTTTACGTATGTGTTTCATCACAGTATATGCATATCTGGGACTCTGTCTTTAACGCAGCTGGTAGAATACGAATAGCGGATAAACTGACATTTCCATCCATTATTCAGCCAATTATATCGCAGTATTCCGAAGTGTTTACATCACATGTTGACCGTTATCAGCCACCGTATATCTTCACGCATGATGATTATAACTGCTGTCTGTTTCATGGTTTCATGCCGAACTAATTTTTGTTTAATATCCAAAAACTATTAAATAGCAACACGACTTAAAGGTACATTGCCCACTCAGTAGGCACAACATGTTCGTTATAGTAATTAAATAAGAGTATATTTGTGTCACTTTTCCACCAGTTCTAAAAATAAAAAATGCCCGCTATACAGATATAATCATTTAGTAATATTTATTTTATTGATAGTGACGCGCGGTGGTATCAGGCTATTTTCATATGCAAATGAGGCATGATATTTTTTAGTTATTTATACTAATTAAATGCGTCATCTGAACAAAATAATAGTATGGACAGATTATAATGTATGATCATTGTACGTCAAGATATACATACAGAGAATAAATAGTAATGTCAGTTAACATTTTAAGGAAACACGGTTATCGCCCTTGATATCAGTGTGGACATTTTACGTCTGATATAAAATGCATAATAATGCCAATCAATGCGTGGGGTAATGGTGAATGACTGTATATTTTGCCAGAAAATGTCTCAGATGATGTCTCTGATTTTTTAAACATTTGTGCCTACCTTTAAAGGTACATGCCCACGCAGCAGGTTACACTGTACTACAACTTTTCATTTTTTGTCATGCCTTATTTGAGCCATATGTCTACCCGCTAACGAGTTATTTTTAATTACGGCGCGTGTTAATTGGTGTTAAATCGCATTTTATATGCCGCGACCAGAAAGGGTATTTTCCGACCTCGTGCTATTTTTACCAATACGCGTCACGTGACACGGTCAATCATATCACATCTTTGACATGCGCAGTGAAGTATCGGAAGTTGAGAAGAAAAATCTCTATTCGAGTCCAAATCTAAATTTCCACGTAACTCTTTCCATTTGGTGATCTGGTCGCCAATATTAACCACTCTCTCTCTCTGTACTGCCTGTCCCTCAGACATTTCGCCTTTCTTTTGGCCGACGCTGTTTCATACAATCCGTCCTGAACGTTTCGACATGTTGATATTCTTGTTTACATATTGGGAAGCCTACTGGCGCGCGTAGTATACTGCGCATGCGCACCGCAAGCCGTGATGTGAAAGTCGTCGTCCCTGCACATTATCAAAATAGACTGTTACCGCCGCGCGTCGCTAACAGTAAATTAATAATTAATAAATGATTATATTTGTATAGCGGGCACTCGTATTTTTTAGAACTGGTGGAATAGTGACATAATTATACACTTATTTAATTCCTATAAAGAACATTTTGTGCCTACTGCGTGGGCATGTACCTTTAACAGATGATGTACTTTTTCATAATAAAAAGGTCACCATTGACAAACACATGACGTGACGGAATTTTAGTACCAGGGCTCCAGATAAGGAATTAGTAATTGAGTATTGTCACTCCATAATTTGTGAGCAATTGGGTATTTCAATATTTTAATTGGGTAAAATAAAATCACTACTGTTTACACATCAACGGACAGCAATTATTGAATAGTTTGCTTCCAAACATGTATTGATATTTCATTAGAATTGTCTCCTTGGAGACAATTACAATGAAATACAAAGATGTGTTTTCATGGAAAGTAAGAAAAATATGCTATATTTGTGGTCTGTTTATTGTTTTCTGCAGCATGATAAAGGTACCACAAATTTTGTATTGCTTTTTGATACTCGCCACTTCTGATTTAAATTGCGTTTAAGCAAATACGCAGCTTATCTGGAGCTCTGTAGTATTATTGTTTTATTAATGAATACATATACACTGCGGCTTCGACAGTTTTGTTTCGTCACGAAGTCTTTATTTGAAGGATGTCTAAAAAAACCAACAGTAGCCTATTTCACCAACATTGCAAAGTATACTTTCCTAGCAAAGTATACTTTAAGGGAGAAATGCTCAATTTTAGGATAAATTTATTAATTTTTATTTTGCTGAATTTATTACATTATCACAGCCATTTTGGCTGTGATAATGTAATACATTCAGTATAATAATTCTGCATAGTTTTAATCATCAAATATATGCAATCGTTAGTTCTGTATGAAATAATGCATTTCGGAAAAATCAATGATTACTCCCTCAAAGTATACTTTGCTAGATAAGTATACTTTGCACTTTTTATGAAATCGGCTGCAGACCCCCTCCCCCTCCGTTTCTCACAGCG
>JAQRGA010003730.1:0-14224 GCA_029237695.1 Conchocele bisecta | reverse complement strand
ATCATACAGAAACCCAAATAACATTCCTTGTACGAGTACCAATGAGGATAGTTTCGAACAGCAACTCTTGCATTCCACTCCCGTACCGTCCGTAGCGACGGACGTATGGGAGTAGATTGCAAGAGTTACTGTTCGCAACTACAATGCAGATAGACACGAACGCAGGTTAGATTCCAATGACAAATATCATGATTGAATATACAGTTCAAGTTCGATTAAATAATTAATATCTGTGAGCCGGTTTTTTACGCCCCCCCCCCTCCCCCCCCCTCCACCACCCACCTCCAATCGGGGTTACAAAAAACGGGTGATTACAAAAACCGGCTCTACACATATCCAGAATGACAATAGTTCATGTTTGCATCTTGTGACGGCTTTCAAAAAATATAATACATACCAGTGTATTATGGTTTCACGAGATATTTGAACTTAAACAACTGTATACTATTGTATTATAAACTCGCATATTTACACCACTGCGGGCCAGTGTTTAATATCGTGTAAGCTAATGATCACATATCCGTGTGCCTATGATTTATGGCCAGTCTAACTATACATTTAAACCAAATACGAATTATTCACTGGCTCAATGGCGAACGCTCTATACCCTGATCAGACTGCGCGGATGCGCAGGCTGATTTTTGGTCTACCTTGGTCGTAACGGTCATACTATGAAACCGTGGGTGGTTGATGGGGCGAACGCGACGGCGTAATTTAACGGTCGGGATTCCTCCTTATAGGATTCACGATTTGCCTGGTTTGGCCCTCATGTACGTTTTTATCTTTCGCTATTTTGTTACTTGGGAGTTGAATTGGGTTAATATAAAAGTAGTAAGATTATTACTTGTCCTACTGCTTTTGGGAGGGGTCCAAGTGATTCTGTTGTGGCGAGGACCTGGTATCAGATCAGGATTATTCTGATTTTAGGGCTGAATATATATTTTTTTTATTGCAAATATTCAGTTCTGATTTTCCCCCCATTTGTACATGTACTTGAACATGTACATGTACTTGTACCGGTAATAAATGGGATTTAGTACTAAACCCATTGACACGGCCTTAACTGACCTTAGCTGTTGATATGCCGTTAAACCCCTACACACAAACACACGAACATACTATTAAACCACATTTCTCCACAGCAACATTTCTTCTATTGTCGTACGTTATTGATATTTGCGATTATTTGATAACATTCACAGTGTTCACCGGCGTGAAATGGCCTCAGCTGTTGATAGGCCGCTAAAGGCCGTGGCTTGAAATACTCAATACATATCACGGGGCATCGTTATTCCTGAATTAAACAACACTGCTGAAACATTTAGGGAACATGATCAGAATTCATGGGTAAAAATGCCAATAGAATAACTATAATTGTATTCGAAATAATGTTAAACCCTACACCACCCACCTGCCGCCCTCGTCTGCCGGTCTATAATTGCATGCTCTATTGAAACCTGTTGTAAAATCCCATAGTGAGAATTACGTCTCCCTTGGTAGATGATTCATGGGTTTATCCAGACGTCCGTTTGCTATACAGTCAATCTGTCATTTACCTTCTTAAAGTCACGGATATCAGCGGGTAATTTTATTTTATCTCACTTTTAATTTTATATCCATTCATGAAAGCAAGGTACGGAAATTTATACAAACGATATATCCTCTACCGGGGCAGTATGTGAGATGGTATTGTAGTCTCCAGACCGGACACGTGGCCTTCTTCCGGGTACTCTGGTTTCCTCGCACATTGAGGACCACCCACTTGCCTCCATCTGTGCCAACGGAGAGCTCTTGTGCTTGTTTGTAATCGTTGCAAATGAACGAACGCTCAACATGTCCAATGTACAGGCACTTTTTGACAACCTCTCATATACACAGCATTCGGCATGTTTCGGCTTTCATCGGTATAACTATATATACATATGAACACAGCTTCTAACTTTGGTCGGACACGACCTCGTATCATAACAAAATAACATGTTTAAAATTGTAATGTTCTATGCATTCTATGTATTTCTGCAGGATATCGATAATTCTCAAATGATCATATGAACCTTAAACATTATCATAGTTTCATTTGTTATGATACGAGAATGTGTCGACCTATAGGAAAAGGAGCTGTAATTAGATATTATTTGCATAAATATGTTCTACTTCTCAAATGAACATGTGCACATTCCGCCAAAATATTTACATTAGCGTTAATAAAATGTGTTGTGATAACGAGGTCGTCTCCGACCAAAGTTATAAGCCTTGTTCATATATATATATAGCTTTGCCGATGAAAGCCGAAACACGCCGAATGCCTATGAGAACTATGGCCAATTATGAACATGTTCACTACATGCATTGTATTATTTATTATAGAATGCAATTTATATTTGCTTTCCATTCTTTCAACAACATATTGCCTTTTATATTCTATGCCTCAAATCGGTTGAATGAATTGTCATAAAACCTGCCAGAGTATGCAACTCTAATCATCGATAGACAAAATGGGTCTTGTGATATTTGTGGCTGTGACTGGAGAAATTGCACTTATGGTCTTTGTGTAGCTAGTTTAGATCCAGATCAACCTATTCATCTGTACAGTCCGATCAGGATCTGAACTTTTCGCCGTTCCATCAATGAAACACCCGTCATATCTAGATCTTTATATATTGAATTATACTCCTTGAAAGCACAGGTGTTTGAACAGATGGTCAGAATGTTGGTGTCATATGGGTATTTGGGTAGATTTTGGGTAGACTTGGGTGGATATCGTTGGTTTTAGGTAATGTATATAGTTTTGTGCAACTACTAATGCTCAATTAATGCTCAACACACGATATAAATCGTAAATTATCTACACATTCAACGTTCCGAACTTTCGAACTCATCTTAAGCTGCCAAAATACCCATACTTATACGAGTAATTCGCGGGAGCTGACGTAAATTGTATGGTGGTAACAATACACCCAACCCACCAGAGATACCGAAATAACCACAAAGAAACGCAGACATATGAACCGTTATTGAAGAACCTGTGCCTGAACTTGCACTTGGCGAGTTTAGTGTATATACCCACAGAGCTCCAGATAAGTTGTGCACCTAAAGAGTATCAAACCCCAGATTTCAAATTCAGTGCGTATTTTACTTTTACAAATGCATTATTGATTTTCTTCATTATTCAATAGGGCATAAAAGATACAAATACAAATTCACTTATTTGAGCTGCAAAAAGCTCAACCAAGTAAATGTTCAACTTTATTACAGCATTTTCACTACTCAATTTGAAAATCAATGCGTATTTTCACATTGCTGTGAGTATTTTGTACCCCCTACTTTTGATAATCAATGCGTATTCTGCTAAAATAAGTGCGTAAAATACGCCAATACTCACCTTATCTGGAGCTCTGTACCCATAAGAAAAATTGAATCGGACGGCGGAATATCTGTAACATTAGTATACTTTGTATTCACGGTAAGTCACATAATCTACGTTGTGTTGTGTCTCCGTATAATATAGACATACGCATTTAATAAGTTTATTAAATAGGAGGGCGTTGTTCGTTGTAACTCCGGGCTACAAATCTAGTAACCCCGAATATCACTGGAACAAACAGAGTTCCAAAATTGAGTTGAAAATTGAACCGTACTCGAATAATTCGAGTGGGATCCATACCATGTGATGAATTACTCGTGTTCTAACTCGGGTTGGACCCGAGTTGAAACTCTGCTTGTGCCAAAAGCTACGCGGGTTACTCATGAGTTACAACGAAACACGTCCAGTGACAACGTGACTTTTTCAGACAAGCGCATCCAGACGGAAGCTGTACGGTTTTATAGTCGTACAACTGGTAATTACATTTTGCAGCGGGAAATTAGATTTACTTATATCAAGTTCGTCTGTCTGTACGAGGAGATACTTGGCGACTTTTATCCCTTACACCGCTGCATTAAATGTTCTCGTCTGCTGTTCTTTTGTTTTTTTTTCCCACTTTTTCGAGAAAATGTGTTTTGTCTTAATACGATTCTCATGCGCTGTCCAAACATGTTTTGTTAATATAGTAATTTAAGAACTGCAGACGAATCTGTTCGTTTCCCGCAGTTTGAATTAAGTACGCGTACGCGTGCCGCCACATAACGTTAACTTATTGAACTTTCACGTCCGATAACCTTTCGAGAAGACGGCAGCACGATTTACCCAAATCTATTGAAATCTTCATTAAAAATAACATTTATTATTATTATATTTTTCTACTATATATCATTAGAATATCATATAATTTGCACATTTTGACCGAAAAAAGCAAGAATATGCACATATTTTCGCGGGAAAGCGATTAATATAGCATTAATATGTGATCGAGACTCATTAATTGTACCTCAGTTGTCTAACTTTAAGGGTGTTATTTAATCAGAACCTACACTGGTCACAATTTCGATAAGTCCCATTTATCCAGTCACAGCCACATATAAATGTTAACGCAATATTAGTTTTAAAAATATTAGTAATTTATATATTTAAATTATATATTACTATTTCTCAAGTCCTGTCGTAACATATTTTTCAAATCGATGTTAATTTCAAATTGTGACATTTCCCTGTTTGCTTGCTTGCCATAATTAAAACACAAGCACATCACTGGCAACGTATTCAATTTTCATTTACATCACAAAATGTCTTGATGAACATATTTAAAGGTACACGCCCACTCAGTAGGTTATACCATAGGGAGACAGATAGTTTTGTATATTCGTAGATATGACATTTTCTGGCAACGTAAACATTCATTCACCATAACCCCACGTATTGATTGGCATTATTATACATTTTATATGAGACGTAAATTTCCACAGTTATATCAGGGGCGATAACCGTGTTTTCTTAAAAAGTAGTATAGTGGGGATGGAAATGATAACACCTAGGTTGGAGGGTATTATCGGAGCTGATAATAGTCCCACCTACCACAGGAAAGTCCTTTTTCTAATATAGGGTCTATAATTTATTTATAGGAGTGTAAAAAACTCCTATAAATTGGTGGTTAGAGATTAAAAATCGATTTCGTAGCCTTTTACCCTCGTTCTATGTTTAATGATATCGGATTTAATTTCAGCAGGAACCCCTTGGCATGCCATGAGTTTATGTATCTTTACGGTTGGCGCGCTAGCCATTGATTGTCCACACCATTCGCACAAGACATTGGTGGGTCTACACGAAGCCTTTCGCCGGTGTACCCCCAATCCGCGCGATGTCGCGGATTCTCTGCCACAATCGAGACAAATATATGGCTTCATATCAAACTTTGGTTTACCTATAGGTTTTGTTTCTTTAACATGAAATAGTAGCCGAAACCAACACACTGATTTATGTCCCGTATGGCGGGGCAGAAATCAGTTATAAAGATATAACCGATATTTTCTCAATGTTAAACACACCGTATCCATCCGACTACCGTTGTCATGCCGGTTGTGTACCTTAGCAATGGCGTTCGTATCCGACCGCTGTTTATCAGATACAGCGCTCAGTGAATAAACCCGATATTTTATTAGCAGACGACAATGTTCCAATTACACGGTTATGAACAGCCGAGTGTATTTCACCTTATCGAGGCCACGGTGTGTATTGATTTTAAGCACGATTACTTCCTGGTACATAGCGCTCCTATCCGGCCGCTGTTTGTCAGATACAGCGCTCAGTGAATAAACCCGATATTTTATCAGCAGACGACAATGTTCCAATTTCACCTTATCGAGGCCACGGTGTGTATTGATTTAAATCACACAGTTATGAAAACATTACCTTTTCATAAACCGCCGGTGTATTTCTCCTATAGCGATTGGCGTGTATTGGTTTACCATAGGCAACAAGCTATCTCGAGACGCTATATATAAGAGATGTTTGCGTTTATCGATAAGTATGGTGGCCGGTGGGTGACAAACTCACGGTGGCGTTGCAACTTTGATCTCCCACTTTATCTCCCAGTTTTAACCTAAATTTATCCCAATCAGTATTCTCAATCTTGGGAAGGGTGGCACGCGCCTTCGTTCTAATAGTATTTTTTAAATCCTCATATCGAGACATCTCCTCCACCACCGACTCAAATTCAGCGTCCGATATATTGTTATCGGCCACCGCTTTGGAAACGATAACGTCGATGCTATTTTTCTTTGACCTTGCGAGAACCGATATTCTGTCGTGCTTTCTACTTTTATTTTCGAATTTTCTCCCCACTACTCTGAACGCCATACACAGCAGTCCCGCCCCAGTGGCTACCCCGCTCAAACCCCCTGCAATGGGAATTGCCACAACTGTAGATAACAATGCAGCGGTTCCGGCCCCACCCATTATAGAAATTGCTGCCAGCACGATGCTCACCCCCTCCACTATGTTTGCCGCTCGTCTATATTTTTTAGCATTCATTTTCCGAGTTTCCCCCTCTCGTTTTAGAATATCCTGCATCTCGACGATATTTTCCAACCTAAAATCTGAACTTCTTTCGCCAAACCAATCGAGATTGGAAGCGTGCTCTGAAGCGATGATTCGTTCATATTCAAGTTTTACAAATTTAGTTCAATCAACAATGTCACAACAGTGGAAGAACTCGCTAGGTCAGCGATTTTCGTAACAAAGTTAATAACACTACCTTCGGAAAGTCTAATTGGATCGACACCGGCGAACAAAACCAGCGAGTTTAGTGACTCCATCCGCCCGTTCTTCCCCATCCAGTACGAGATTTACCATGACCGCGCCCACATGTTTACCCTTAGCATTAACCGAACAGACCGCCATTCGTCGAACCGTACCTGGAGATGTCATGACGTATCCCCCATATATATTGCTCGCTTTGGCACCAAACTAATATTCATAGATCCCCTCATTCAATGCGCCCCGCTTCTCAGCCCAAACTGTTATGACACGTTTTTGTTGTTGCAATAACTTAAACTGCTCTACAACAATGCAGCAAGCTCCTCGATAGCGGTATGGGCCTCAACACGAACCTTTTCAGAGGTCTCCTCAAGTGCTTTGTTCGCGCCTTTACGAACTCGGTTTAGTTAATCGGAAACTTCCATAAACTCTGTATGGGCCTCTTCCCGAAATTCGGTTATTTTTCCGCCTAGTTCAGTAAGTGCTGTCTGGTCCTCAGAACGCAACTTCCCATAGGCTTCCGTAAGGTCCGTCTGTGTATCTGATAGGACTTTCTCAATACCCGTCCGGACTTCCTCAATCCCCGTCCGGGCCTGTTGGTGAACTTGTGCTATAGATGTTAGGACGTCCGTTCTCAGTTGTGTTATACTTTTACGAATGTACTTTGTAGCTGAAGTCACAGTGTCATCAACCAGTGCTACGGATTTCCCGGTAGTTAAAAATTCACTCTCTGTGGGGGTGAATCCACCACCTCAACCATCCTTGTATTTCGATGGGGACAACCAATCGCGATTGGAAGAACCATCTGGCCCGTATATACTCATAATTTTGGTTGTTATAAATTCTATTACGAACATGAGTTTTAATTCTTTGAATTAATCTGAAACTTCTAGAACGACCGAAATCGGATAATAGTTATTCAACTCTTTAGATCGGTCGTCGAGAATAGAGACCTTAAATTCGTGGATGTGTCCAGATTCCAAAACATTCATCTCAGGGGATGGGAAGTCTAATGTCACAGTCTCCCCGGTAGCCTTCGATACTGTGAGGTTGGCTTCGTCGCCAAGCTCTGTGGAAAAAAGTCTATGAGCTGTCTTGCTCCCCACAGTCCGGGAGGTAGCTTTACACTTACTTGTTGTCCATCCTTCACATAGTAAAACCCTTCGAGCTCCCCCAAGTTTCGCCACCCAACCGTGAAGGTGATTGATCTGAGGCCTACCCGGCGTTTTCCACAGCAGTTGTCGATTGACTTCTGAAGTTCACAACTCTCTTTTTGAACATTAGTGATAGTAGCAAACATAATAATATATTTCAATGGATTCCAAAGCATTTAGCTTTAATTCTAATGCAAAGTACCTGGTCGGAGGTGTATATACTCACAAAAACACCATTGGTGGGCTCGTGCACCCCAAAACAACCCTATGCAGTTCTGGCAGAACCAACTGAATTTTGCCGTGTGCTGTGCCACAACCGGGTGTGGCGTCTCTTTCAGAGACCACATAAAAGACAGGAACAGCATGCTGAGCAGTAGCGTCTACAACTTTCATGTGTATTATAATATTAGGAGGATTTTCAAAGAACTAGATACTCCACTACCTCAAGATGACATACAACCGTAAGGCGTTCGAACGGATATGTGACGAATTTAACGTTTCAAAAGATTCGGATTGGAGACAAAAAGTATACCCGAACAGCAACAGCCTGGGCACAGTTTTTCTCAATGGTCTATACTCCGGCGCAAGCACAAAGTATGCCACCCCAGGTGTAACCTTTGGGTACTTTTATTCAAATCGTGTGGTGAACCCAGTTAGAGGTTATACAAATTGGACCGCCACCGATTATGTAGTAAATAAAATGACATTCGGGTCTGAAGTTAGTACAAAGAGACAGTGTAATTACGATTACTGCTGGTATAATGCACAAAACATAGCTCACGTAGATTATATTTTACAAGACAGAAACGTGCAAAAGGGTATAGAAACTTATATTGGACGACGGTCTAGGGTTTACGCAGGCCGGTGTTACCCGCCTCAACGACTCCATTCGCACATACGTCTGGGCCATCCTCGGCGCACAGGGGCAATCGCGCAGTTCTATAATAGGAGTCGGGACGGCGTTCGACGCACAAAAAACAGTTCTTGGCAAATGTCGAGGACGCCATCTCCTCTCCGGTGGACCTCCCGGCGGCGATCAAGCGATATCAAGACGTTTTGCAGAATGCCAGCACCCCAGTAGACTATGTATTAGGAATAGGTCTTCATATGGCGCCGAGCAATATGATACTACGAGACGACCCGTTTGACGGTTACAATAATCAGATCGTAATCGCCACCTCCAATAAAAAAATCGGCCACAACGGGAATGTGAACGCAGATATCATCAAGCGCACCCCCAAGACGGTCGGGTTCATCCAATCTCGATTGGGAGTTGAGGTGTAAATTCAAATAAATTTGAAAAACAATTCATAAAACACCCAATTCACGAATTGGATACACCCACCCCCGTATCCCCAATCCACGAAGGGGATACACCCACGTACCCCTACCCCCAATCAAATCATCAACAATGTTGAAATTGGAAGAATTGTATACACCCACCCCACCACGAAGCACACCATCAAGTTCCCCCAATTCACGAATTGGAACAGGAGCGGGAACTAGTGTCTCATCAAGTTCCACCAGTTCCAGCTCAGGAGACGACACTCCCGATCAACCCAGGCAGTGCGGCAGCCGCCTTTCCAGCTAATTTAGCTAATTTGTGCCCATTCCTTTGCTCCGCCGGATGGCGCGGGTGCTGGCGCGGGTGCTGGCGCGGGTGCAGCCGCCGCACCACCTACGAGCAGCTCGATAGTTAGAACTATGGTTGATATAGTCATGCCGAGAGCTGCGAGGATACTTACTATTGTGACGCCCTGAGGTTTAGGACCAATTCGCCCCGAACCGTTTGTAGTGCCTTATCGAGGCCCCGGAGTTCACGAAGAGGTAACGGTGGGTCATCCATCGTGCTGAGTATTCCATCTATCTCGCTTTCGTTGAGCTCCATTGTGTGAATAGCGTCGGTGGCTACACGAGCGACCTCGCTGAGCTCGACAGTTTCTATCGCGGCGGCCGTCTTCGCCATCGTTTCGTCGGTAGACTGTAGGGCCTCTACAGCGCGGGCCGGCATAATTATTTTACCACGCTTTCAATTTGGGAATCGGAGTTCGTCCTTTACGATTTGGCCACCGCCCCGGTTTCCGGCAATGGTGTTCAGCGCTAGGGGTTTTCCGGTCCTCATATTGACGATCGGGATATTTGATGCTTTTAGTCGTAACCTACCCTTCAGATCCAATTCGAACTTGGAGTAGTCGCGGCCGACAGATGGGACCTCACCGTTTTCTGACAAACTGTTGTAGTAGTCGTCTACAGCTGACTTGACTAATTCCCGACTTAAACTAATGATGCTGGTAGCGCCACCTTTTTCCCCAAATTCACGAATTGGAACTGGAGTCTATGAAGGGCGTTTCGGCATCGATGTCATCATCGATGTCATCATCGATGTCATCATCGATGTCATCATCGATGTCATCATCGATGTCATCATCGATGTCATCATCGATGTCATCATCGATGTCATCATCGATGTCATCATCGATGTCATCATCGATGTCATCATCGATGTCATCATCGATGTCATCATCTCGGCCGACTTCGTCCATACCAATATCGTAATCCTCCGTGGTTAACGATGTATTGAAGAAAAAACATTACGGATTTAATAGAGTATTTAAATATGTCTTCGAGTCAATACGGCCGCAAACTCAATCCATACCGCAGACTGCGGGAGCCTCTCGGGGCGAAAGGTGTGAGACAGAGCGTCGTTATTACAAACAACCCATCGACGATCGACCAGAACCAGCGGCTCTTGGCCCGCTTCCCCAACCTTGGAGCTAACGACGTCATTGTGCCGGGGACTGTTCGCCTCGCTTTCACCATTTCGCTGACGTCGACAGACGAGGACCGAACCGTCGTTCAGAACCTGGGTCGCGCCATCGTCAACAAGACCATGATAAAGATTTCTGGTAATGAGGTGATGTCGATCGCCGACAGCGACGTCTACCATTGCTATCAGGACCTGTGGAAGATGGCACAGGAGCGCCAAAATGCGGTCTAACAGGGTATTGACACCAGCAAAAATAAGAACGTAACCAGACTTAGAATGGGGCTGCTAACAAGGCAGATAACGACGCGAATGACAACGCGATTGCGGCCGCTTACGGCAACCGCTTCTACATCCCGCTCGACTTTGAATTGCTGGAGAGCCACATGCCCTACTATCAGAGTGCTTTGGCTGACCGCCTCGAATACGAACTAACGTTCAACGACTACGGCCGAGTTCTCATAGCCACAGACATGACATCGACGTATACGATCGACAATGTTTCGTTGGAGTACGACATGGTCACGATGCCCGAACTCGCGCGATTGATCAGAACCCAGTACGCCGGGCGCGTTGCCATACTTTACGACAGAGTTCTTCGCCATCGCAAGATGACGAAATACAAAAGCGACACATTGTGGAATATTGACGTCAATGTACCCGCCCGCTCGATGAAAGGTATACTGATGCTGTTCGAGGAAGCTCGGTTCGCGCTCGGGGCTAGAAAAAGCGATAAATTCTATAACCCCAAAATCACGAAGGTCGAGGTGACGATCGAGGGAGTCCCCAATCAACTATACAGCCCGGGACTTCGCACGCACCAGCAGTGGGACGAAGCCAGACGAAGCCAGAAAGCAGTTTGCTGCCGGCTCTAAACGCTCCCCAGAGGTTGCCGCGGTTGCCAAAGACATGCAGCTCTCGGACGTCTCCCTCGCACAGTTCCTGACTTCCAAGTACGCGATATGGCTAGACATGCGAGCCAGCGACGACGACCAAATGCACGGTAGTGGACGCCAAGTTGAGAACGCTAGCGAGGGTGTGACGATCCAGATAACCAAAGAGGCGGATGGAGCTGGCGCATTGAACGTGTACTTATATATAATCACAGACGCACAACTCAACATCGAAGATGGTCGATACGTCTCAGTGCTCTACTGTTTTAATAAAAAATCATTCTAAAGATTTCAATAAAGTTTGTGATGCCCACTCTGCCATAATATGTGGCAGACAGGATGTGGAAAAAATAGTTTTCATCCTCGACTTGCTCGAGGGGTCCTACCGCGATATATTTCGACACACTGTGATCCTGTGTCCCACTGTGCGGCACAACGAGACTTATCAGCGACGCCCGTGGTTATGGACCGACCCTGAGGTATACGTTATTGACCCCGGCGACAGGCTTCACGATTTGTTGCGCGGCTTCTACCAAAGATTCCAGGGCGAGCCCACCCTATACGTGATTGACGACTGCTCGGCCAAGGCGGCGATGACCAAAAAGAAGGACATGCTCTCTGAGCTCGCATTTTCTGGCTGGCATGCGGGGCAAAGCGTATGGATCTCCACTCAGAAGTACAACGCCGTCCTCAAGGATCTGCGCGAGCAAACGAAATGGGTCGCCCTCTTTCACTGCAAGGACCGAGACTCATTCGATGACTGTCTTCGAGAGAACGACGTTGTCCCAACGTGCGAGGAGCGCCTGGAGGTTCGACAGATACTTTCGGAAACTAAGCACGCCAAGCTTCTGCTAAAGACTGATCAACCAACTGCTTACGAAGTTATCAATTAATTACTGAGCAATTGCTTAACGCTCGTTAGTAACTGCTGAGCAAATGCTTAACAATGCTGAGCAATTGCTGAACAATGCTTAACAAATACTTAACAAATGTTGAACAAATGCTGAACAATGGTTAACAATGTGGGAATCAATTTGTTGCTCCGCTGCGAGATTTGTTGCGAGCATAATGGTGATCATAAGTATCGGGTGGTGCGCTTGGCAATATGTTAGACTTATGAGGCTAGTCAGAATAGTACTAATTATTAAAAATAAAATAATGAACTGCGACGAACTTCTCGATCAGCTAATGGAAAGACAGTCGTGTCGACTGACGACACGCTTGCACCTGTAGGAACCGACACGATATCTTTCCTGAAATATGGCACGACTGCCGATACGGTCCTGAAAGAAAATGAAAACACGACGCGACGCGAGCGGCTAGCTGCGCTGGTGCTGGGGGACAATCGGAGCGGTATTTCGGTCGGCGTCTCAGTTGGTCAGGTGGACAAGATGTCAGATGTCGAGGTTGATAAAATGTATGCGCGATACGAATCTAAATTGGGGGCAGAGATGACGAAAACTCATGGGGCGGCGGCTATTCATTTGTACGCTACCGCTGTCAGTGCAATTCTACCTATATCTGACACCGCGGGGTTGATTGGTGATCTAGAGACTGACCCTTTTGTAGGACACACTCTTAGAACAGCTCAATTTATCACAAGTTTGGAATGTACTTAGCTCCGCTGACAACCGCGTTGATCACGGCTAAGCACTGTCAATTTGAACTTATATGCCCACGAACTATAAGCTCAGAAAATGATGACACAAGACGCACCCCCAAGCCTGTTGGACCAGGAGCGACAAGCACCTGCGAGAGTGACTGAACAGCCCTCAACTCCCAATCGAGATTGGATGAACCCGATTGCACTTCCAACTCAGATTGATCCCCCAGTTCCAATTCGTGAATTGGGTTCAACACTGTTGAATCCGATTACACGACACAAAAACCCAAAAAGACAGGCAGCTGGGCGGGCAGCGGCTGCCACCCGAAAAGCTAAACAAGATAAAATACTCGCCGAGCTACGAGAGGCTAAATAGTCGTTATTTGTTCCAGCTCAGGAGCCCAAATCGCAATTTGAGTTGGGGGCAGAAACAGCAAAACATCCGAAGACAGCTGCGGTTCAATCTCCTGCGGAGCAATCGTGGATTACTGATGCTCCTACCTGGATCACCCCGTGGGTTGTTGGTGGTGGTCTAGCAGTTGTGGGCACCGTGTGTGTGTGGAAATACCTTTCGAGACAACCCCCAACTGCACCTGTGCAGTTAGAGGCGGTTCCGAAGAATGTTACGAGACCGATTGAGCCCCATTTAAACATTAATCACGATCCATTTTATATGCAATAAATATAATGGCTGAAAACGAACGTAAAATGATAGTGAATGCGGTTTATCACGTCGTGGTGATATCGGGTCTCAGTATCGGGTTTGCTCGAATATCAAAGATGGCCTTCGGAGGGCCCTCTCCCAAATTGGACATGACTGCGAGAGACGTAGGTCGCGTGACATTGAGGGTAGCGTCCGCAATTTCGACCCGAGATTATACAATTAAAGCTGAATTCTACCTGCTAATATATGGAAATAAAATGGCTACTGCCACAGCAATAGTAGATGGTGCAATCGTGAGCGCAGGGGCGTTCGGTCTTAGCAACTATTTATTCTCGTAAATTCCTGAAGACTCGGACGCGGATGGTGAGCGCAAGCGTCACGATTTGGCTACAGAACAACTCAATAGCGCAAAGGAAGCATGGGCGGAAAAACGAACCAACCGTGTGAACTGGATCAACGAAGAGCTTCGCCTCGAGAGTCACGCCGTGCAAACTTTCCGGAACGTTGACGAAGCC